>JABFOV010000809.1:0-31459 GCA_022817685.1 Aradophagus sp. ZL-2020
AAGAGAAAGTAATATGAGCAGTATCGAGGTGTAGTAGGTGAAGAGATATATATAAGAGTCATGACGAGTTGTGTTTTTTTTTTTCAAAGGAAAGAGAGAGAATGGGAGGAAGAGAGGTCAAAAGGGCTCGGAGATGGTTAAAAAGAAAGGCCAAAAAATCCACCAGAATTAAAAAATAAAAAAAAAAAAAAGAAAAAAAAAATTGTTTTTTAAAATTTAAAAAAAAAAAAAAAAAAAAAAAAAAAAAAAAAAAAAAACTGTAATTTAACATTACCCGTGAGATTTGACACGAACATAATTACTTGTCCATCGATCCTTTTTAATTAACTTCACTAACACGTTCAGCAGTCTAAGACATTTCAGAAGTTTAACGATTTCAAGATTGTCCATTAGTTAAGCGACATTTAATGATTTTCGAGAGTATCTCTAAACGTTATTAACGTTTTCTCCGGCATTTTCTTGAGTATGACGACCCTCACTTCCCGGTATCAAAAGGATTCCCAACATCGCTGTCCTTCGCGAACAATAAGCGGCGTCAAATGTAATTAAAGCTTGATTTAATTGTCAGAGAAAAACTTACATCTTGCAATTCAGTGTTTTTATTATTAACTCAAAGTTATTTCTATAACAGCATTATTACAAAAAGTACTCGAGTACAAAGTAAAATGTACGAAAATTGTACAATGATTTTCCATCAACCAATTAAAATATGCAAACAATTTTATAAACTGTACAATGCTCTACAGTTAACAACAGTTTTAAAAAGCTATTTTTCGTGATTCTGCAAAAAGATCATAAAACAACGTTCTGTCAAAATTATCCCAATTTCAAGTTTATTGACAAAATGAAACGTTAGAAATTTACTGGAGATATTTTACAAATAAAATGTCAACATTGATTCACATTTTCTTCCGTCGCAATATTCTTTTCTATTTTCCGTGAGATTGTATCGCACGCGATTGTCGTGTTGCACTTGTTCATGCAAAGAAACAGTAGCTTTGTTTGGAAAATGTGAAAGCACATTCTTCAAGATCAATACAATTTGAATAAATATTGACAATAATGCATTACACGGAGAAGACTGGCGAGTAAAGAATGACGCGCCACGCGGTAGAAGCGCCGTTTATGTGCCGGAAATTTGTGCGATGAGAATTGAGAATTGAAAATGGAAAATTGCAACGATGTTTGCGGGTGAACTCGCGAAAGGCGATGTTTGTCAGTAGCAGACAACGCACGCGTACGCTAGCTTGATTCGACGGTTGATTTTCATGCTCGGTCAAAACGGAAGCTATAACATTGGCAGTAACATGGCCGAGCTGTAAATAACGGTCGCAGGTGGCTGTTCGGCTTGCGAATTACATTCGCGCCATTGTGCGGTCCCTGTGTGCCATTAGCAGCTACCGAATAGACCGTGTAACGAGGGAATATCCTACAGAAACTAACCTCTTTTAAAGGCTTCCGCACAATGAATGCTTTATCATTTTAATTCAACCGCTATATCGACTGCAGTTATTCGCGTTTGTGCGACACGCCAACGAAATCACATTTTCACTCGCCTCAACTTTTGTTTCCAAATCGGGCGAAAAAAGCGCTCAAAAATCAATCTTATTCTCCATTTATTCTTTAAACGTCTTTTTAATGTTACTGGAAAAAGAAATGTTTGCGAATATTAAACACCCTTCGAACTTGACATTTATGCAGATTAAAATTTATCAGTTTTTTAATATATTTTAAGAATTCGACGATAACATTTTTAAAATCCTTCAAATGAAAGAGTTGATTAAAAACCATTTTTTTCATTCAATTTAAATTCATGTAAATCGAATAAGTCTAATCGAGATTAATTTATTTTTAACATATCAAAACAATATTTGTGTGGAAATTGTTTTTTAAAAAGAAATTTGTGGCACAAAGCACCCGTTACTAAAAGCATAATTGGCATTTTTAAACTGTCACTAAAATCGACGTGCAGTTTCAAAAGCTATTGTCAATGTAAAACTCGCAAGTCATTCTTGTCTGACGGCTATTCAAAGGCCTAACCACCCCTCAAGTAATTACTACTTGTAGAAAAATAATAGTCTCGTCACATATTGCTAGCCAATAATTCATATTACATAGAGATGTAAGAACGACAAAAGCTAACAAAATTGATCATTGAAAAGCCTTTTACGAGGAGAAAAAAAAAAAAAAAAACGAAAGACGGAACTGCCGAAGAAATAACAGAACTCGGTTTTTCTAATAATCGATTATCCGTTTCATGTTGAGTGACCTTCGTATTCGAAAAAGCCGATAAATCCAATTACAAATGAAAATTATACCTTTCCCAAGTGCCAAGGATTAATTACCGACGGGTATACCTGTTTTTTATTACGAGGTCGAAAAGAGCTGTAGCCTTTTTGTTTCTCTTTCGAGTCGAATCAGGTAACCGAAAACCCTGAAAGCCGATAATTCTAGTAGCTCGCGATGCAATACAAGTGTTATCAAATCAAAAATTCAAAAAAAAGTGAAGCAGCGAAATGAACGTGCAATAAAAGCAAAAAATATTGATGGAAGATCAGCCCCCGAGACTTATCCGTTGGTTAATTTGATTAAATGGAACGTTAATTACGCACCTGCGCGAAATTATACGCGACGAACGATTAAACGTCCCGGCGCCATACGTCACGAGCGGCGTCAGTAATAAATGTGCTAATTAATAAACCAAACAAGTCGAAATTGTAGCGAACAACGGACAGTGGTAACGACCCCGCCTTTTTGAAGTAAGAAAATTCAATGACGAGAATTCGGACGCTTACGCTGATTAATGCAGACATTAGATTGGCCAAAAATTTCATCGAAGGAAAAAAACGTTAGTAGGCCGAAATAATGGAACTCGGGGAAGAAATCAGCGCGGGCTCTTGGTTTCGTTAAATAAATAAATAAATAAATAAATTAGCAAATAATAAATAAAACAATGCGAATGAACCAATGGACCAAAAATTCCAGTCACGCCGTTCTGCCTGATATATCCACGTCACTTGGCATAATACGACTTCGCGACATCTAAGTTGACTGGAACTTAATGATCAATTTACGAGGAGCCGTTCACAAGTTGGGCACCTTGATCGGAAGGAATGGAGATAAGTTGGTCAGATATTAATTAGTCTTCGGTGTCCGACGTCTCGGAATTAATTTGTTTCGGAAATTCTAATTAGACGTTCGCCGGCGAACAATTTTCTCTTCTTTTTTTGTCAAGGATCGCTCGGAATCTTGATATCTCATTTGAATCCCAAGCACAGAAGTTTATCTCTCAAAGAAAAGATTTTAAATTGATATTGTGGAACTTTGAATAACGTGATATTTGGCAAAAATGGGTATTACGAATCGTAACAATTGATCGTCTGAATTATAACCGAGCATGTTGTGTGGGCGATTTGCAGCGAGATTCAATTCCCGGAGAATTGAAAACCTTCACTCCAGTCGGAAAGCCACAGCAGCTGGATTACCGACCTAGACTTCTTAGCGCGATTGCAAAACCGTGAGCCGCTCATATGGTAGACGATAAATTAGTTACAACGAAAATGCCGGAGAAATTGTTTGCCAGAAAATTCTTCTTTATTCACAACAGCACAAGACCATGTGTTTAACTAGAATCACCTCCTATGCATAATCCAAATTAACAATATCTGCTGCACTGCTCAACTTGCAGCTCAAAATTTTAACTCAGTCTTACAACCGCGAATAATCCTCGGTAACGGGTCTTTGCCTCTAAATTACAGCATGTTGACGAACTTGCGGCGCTTTTTCGGCGTGCCGCAAATATCCCAGAGATTACATTCAGGAGCAGTAACCTCGTTTCAAACCGATATTTACCCGGCCATCTCACTCTCAACTGACCAAACAGCCTGAACGTATTTAGAATGGAATTAAGCGTGTTCTACCATAGATTCCTCTAACCAAACACCATTCGGAGATGATATTAACTTGGAACAAACCATAGTTTGAAGTGGCCTGAATGAACAATGAATCGCGCGCTGAGCTCGTCAAGAATATTGAGACCTACCTAAATGAGAGCCGCTCGCAGTGGAGGTAAACTCATGCGTTTAGTCTGTTGGCGAGCTGGACTGAATCTCCAGGTCGTCGTTACGACCAGGGACGTGCTTCCGGGGGCAGTCTTGTCTGGCGCCGGAGCTGGTGCAACTTGGCGGCAATCTTGTTGCCGCGTTTGGTCATTTCGTGTACCGCGGCGATCATTGATTCGCCGACGGCATCCGTCATCGCCGTGCGCGGGAACACGGAAGTGCCGGGCCGCGGAGGCTGCGGCGCAGTTCGAGTCCGCCAAGATACTACAGCCTCCGTGGAATGCAACCCCCTTTGCCGCCTGCCACAGCAGCCCCTGCTCGTCACCGTTGCAGCACCGTGCGCCATGCCGAGCGTGGCCGAATCCCCCTCCCGCCGGCCTGCCGACCCCCCTGGCGCCTCCTCTGGCGCTTCTGTTCACAAGCCCGGTGTGCAATCAGAACCGGCTTTTCGCTCCCCGACTTTTCCCCCCTAACCATTTCCCCTCTCCTCGGCCTTTAACCTGACCGTGCCGACATTTTTTCAATTTGCATTATTCTTTTCGTTGTTATTGCCATTATCATAATTTCTTGTACACCAGTTGGACTATTATGTTAACTACTATACTAAAGCAATATATTAAAAATAAAGGACTTTTTTACGTTCTTCTGTGCCTAACTACCATTGTAGAAAAAAGTATGGCTGGCATCAATCGTGCAAAAGTCATTTGTACGTCAGCTATACCCTTGCCAGACTTCTGGAGTCCGGCAGTGGTTTGGCATGCGTCTGGCACAAGCATACATACAGAAGCCAGACTTTTACCAGATTAATGCCAGCTGACAACAATTTTTTCTAAATGGGTATAGAAAAATATACAAAATATTACTTAACACGTCTGAAATTATGAAAAAAGATACAGCCATATGCGAACTTAATTCTTCCAAGTAGAAAAGGTTACAGTACCAGGAAAAAATGTAATATTTTCTAATAAACACATTACAATATCAAAAAGAAATGAATTCAATATGCTTCAATCAAATGTGTTTAAAACTAGTAATTACAGAATTAATTTCATTTTACAGTGTAAATAAGACAACTGTTACGTGCCTCTTTTTCTCGGTACAACGAATTGCTCAGATACATTTTTATGTACAAAAACGTTTTCAGTTGCAGAGCGATTAATCGTTAATCATTTAGTATGAAAATGGGATTCAGCAAAACTTAGATGAATTGCTGGATCCATTTTCGTACGAAATGAATAATAATTATTCGATCAGTAACCGAAATCGTTTTTACAAATAAAAGAGTCTGATCACCACGTCACTTTAAGCCACCACATCGAAGACCAGAATGAAAAAAAAATAGTCTCTAAAATACAGCGAAAATATAATCTAAAGAAATGCTTTTGTTAGATTCAAGATACTTTTGTTTTGTTTCTTTGATTGGTTGAATTGAGAATAAAGGAAAGGTAAATTTTCTTACACAAATAAAAGATAAATTTAATAACTTCACGAAATTGAGAAAAATCACATTAATTAAACAGATTTCTAATAGCGGCAACAAAGAAATTTAGTTATTGTCACGAATTCCTTTCCCGACAATCTACAGTTCCATTACTAGATGGTTCACTGAATGTTGACAAAAATCTACAGGAATTTTTTATTTTTTACTTTTTTACGTTTTTTTATTGTTTATTTCGCTTTTTTCCTTTTTTTTCGTCATGGAGACACATCTCCTTTCCGACTGGTGAATCCGTTGCCAAAACGACTGAATGTCGTCGACTTGCTTCTGCTATCAGTACCGGACGAAGAGCCGAGGTAAACGTCTGGTCGAAGCTTTAACGGGGTGGCGGAGGAAGAGTAGTCTAATTTTACGGTCAGACTAAGTGATTTCGAGAAAAGACCGGAGATGAAGGGAAACGACACGGGGTTCGATGCCAATGACTTGCTGAAGATGGAGATTGATGTTCGCGTGCTTGTGGACTTTGGTCGACATTAAAGGGGGTGAGTTGGAGACTCGTTAAGTGGCCGGGAAGAAGTTTCAGGTCGACTTCTTTCAATCAGACGAGTAGAATTATTTAGCCCATTGACTGTTTGCAGTACGTGCGATGTCGATAAAAAAAAAAGAAAGAAAACTCGGCGATTCCATATTTCACATGTAATATAATTTATGGAAGAAAATATTTCTTTTCGAGGATCACTTCGTCGACTTTTGTTCGAGCGATAAAAATTGCTCGAATGTATATTTCTTAAAATGAAATTGTGTACGACGTAGATTGTGGATATATGATTCTGAATTTCTTCTGAACGTTTTATATGGAAAAATTGGAAAATGTCAAAAATCTGAATATTGAAATTATACGTTTATAAAAAGAAAATTGTTTAAACAATTAATTTTTACCACTTTTAGAACTTCATTCAGTATAAATATTAATAAATGATGATAACATTTAAAGTATAACATTAAAGCAAAATTAATTGCTCTAAAGACGGTGATTTCGTATTTTCCGGAAATAAATTTCGTTAACATTTTAGTACAGAGTTATATACCTTTTAGAATACGATGACGATTAAGACTATCAATGGCATCGCTAACGCTGACATTCATCACTGTCGATTGTTACATCGCAACTGATTTCGTGTACAATTGGATACAATAAGAGTAATGCTCATCAACGTTGTAATGAAACTCTGACAGAAGGAAGATTTTACAACGATAAAGAGAACAAAAGTACAATGAAAGTCTTTTCTCAAAATGAAGGCTTTTGTAATATAAAACAAGAAAATACGCTAAACATGGTGTCCAAAAAAAAGGTTCTTTACATTGTCGAACGATTCTCAAATATTTCTAGGTATTTTCATTTTATTTTAAAAAAACTTATTGCAAATGAATTAACCGAATATGTGAAACGAAAAAACGTCATTGTTACGGCAAAACCCCTTACTGAGAGCAAGGTTTCGACATTGCGTTATTATCGAACTAAACTTTAATAACAGTGGCGTTACTTTACTGGAAAATAATCACACGTAATCAATTTGCAATTAAATAAGACCACGAGATTTCTCAGCCATAATAAATTGCACGCTGAATTCCGCTTTGAAAGCAAAAGCTCGTATTTCATCAGTTATAATAGTATATTAATTTAATGGAAGAACCAATCAGCTATGGTTACTCGGGCTGCACGTTCGTGGCGTCTTATTAGCTAACTTAAATCCATTATTTGCAAATGTCCGTGCCCCGGAACTAATGTCATTATTTGGTCGTTACGAATTGCGTAACTGTCCCGAACTAGTAAACACTACCGTCTGATAAGTTATTATCAGAGTTTCCGTGAACTTCAGTCTCGCAGAATAAAGCAAAAGTGTCACGATGCCTTGCTGCATGCGGTTTGTGATTGCTTTTGTCCACTCATACGTTCACGCATTCTCACGTATTGCTCACACGTACGCGTGCATGCAAAATAATTAGTCTGTTTCGCAGGTGAGTGTATCTGAAATTATTATTACGTTCGCAACGTGAAAAAGATACCCCAAAAACAACTGCGAAAGTAATCGCACGGAACTTTCAAATGAATAATTGAATCTCTTACGCGATTACACTCATTTTCGCACATCAATTACGCAAATTAAGTTAGTTATTATGTTCCAGAGAAATCGATATGTTAAGAAATAATATATTGTATTTATATATCCCTATGTACAACCCTAACACGACTACCTTCAACCATGTTTAAGGTTGAAGCAACGGCAACTCAGCGATTGTTTTGTGACACGTTTTGTCACAACATGCCCAAAAAAATATATATATTTATACAATTTCATAGAGAAAAACATGTCACTTGCGAAAAAGAAGATGCAGAAAGAATATCATTTTTTTGTTTAAAAATGATATTCTGTACTAATAATTGTACAATTCAAGATTTCCTTGGATCAAAACAAGAGGCAAGACAAGCAAAGATTGACTTATACCACAACAACTGCGATCCAATCCTGCCTTTGAATAATTAATACTCAAAGAAACGCCAACACCTGACTGTATCTCAGACTTATCGCGTTTAATACCGAATATATATTTCGAAATTTAAATTTATGCCGTTGAACGCACTTTTTCTCTTACTCTTTCGTACACTCCAATTAATACACATAAGTATAAAATGTAAATTTTCATCAATTATTCCATTACCTATCTGAGATGAAGAAAAGTGCGGCTAACAGAATTAATAATTGCAAGTCTCGGTGCAAAGAACGCAAAGAACGTCTTCAGCCCCCTGCCCCCTGCCCCCCCCCCCGCAACCCCTCCACTCTTTCCCTTCCCCTCACTCAAGGATTTTCAGCCACAATTGCCGTCGGATTGCGCGCCGTTACCGAAAATCAATACTTAATATATTCCATTATCCGCAAACAAACGTAATTCGCCGTTGAATTTTTCAATTAAAAAAGCAAAGCCCGCGGATGCGATGGCGCGCGAACGCAATGGCGTAATAAAATCTTATTATTGTTGGGTTTGCAAAATATATAGCGAGCGAATTTAGTGCAGTGTCAGTAAATATTTTCCTCGGTACGTTAGCCCGGATCTCCCGGTTGAATTCGATCGAAATTTCATCATGATTTACATTCCGCGCGTATGTATATATACGAACGCTCTCCCGGCCCGACTTTGCCCTCGATTCCCCGATAACTTTCTGTTTTATGCGACAATAAGTATTCTAATAGGATATTACGTTACAGGCCATTGTCAAAATGACAGCACTCAAAAAATGACGGACTTTTATCTTCCAGACAAGTTCAACTGGCGGATCAAACGGTTGATTCTCATTGGCTGGGGGCTTTATTTGCATGTAATTATCAGCTGAAGGGAAAAAGAATATGAAGGAGGAATGATGAAATCAATTTGCACGTCGATAAAAAAAAATCCAAGTTTCGATAAGTGACAATGCCGTTAACGAGTTTAACGATTTGTCGATGAGTAAACGTGCAGTAACGGGGCGGGGGGGGGGGGGTCGCCTTTGAAATTAATAACCGAGTTAAAACAATCGACTAAATTTCAATCGAATGTCATGAATGAATATGTACAAGATGCTTGGAAATGTTTTTGCAATGTATTCAAAGTAAAATTAATTTTCCGGATAATAATTTGTCAATAATTTAATTTGATTAACGATATTTTATGTATTTAATATTAATTTAATAATGTAAAAAGTTTACAATTTATACAAAAATTGTTTTCCTTTAAACAACATTAAAATGTATATTCAAAAGATCAAGTATTGTTTAATGGGTCAAGTTAAAGAAAAATTGTTTTCACATTACGGGTGTAACGAATACCTATTTGCTTAACTTAAGGACCTAGGCATTATATTTAATTGAATACAATGCCACACATACTTAATTAATTAATCATAATATGTGTAATTATAGCATTACACATTTCAGTTAATCAAAATATCTATTTTAACATTTATACAGTATACTCAATCTTTTTTCTGATCTGTATACGTTTTCTTTCTGTACATTTACGTATTGATTTATGTATTTATTTAATAAATTTAGTAAATTATTTTAGTAAATATTTTATTATATTTGTCAACAAAACGAATTGAAATGCAAAATAAATTACACATGCAAATGGAATATTTGGCATAAAGCAAAACGAATTTTCTGTCATAAAATTAAAAAATGGCTAAAACGCTGACAAAGCTATTACGTGACCAGTTATAGACTTATAGAGACGCATCTTTAGCATCTAGCTATACTTTTGTTAATTCCGCCTCGTCTTTTTTCTAAGCCTACACACATCCACCCGCCTCGTATGCAAACTCTGGAATAAGAAGAGCACCTAGGTCTTTCTTTAAAGCATTCATAAAAGACCTTACAAAATCGGCCCCAGTTTTTATTTCAACGGTGAAAGTATTCTGATAACAACGCAACGCTAAGAAAAAATGATAATAGTATTGCTTTTGAATAAACAACAAACAAGCGGCCGTAAGTCGCGCTAAAACGTTATTAATAATAATCGCGAAAATTAAATCATTTGTGGCATTATCAATTTTCTATTCAAGCCCGTTCGCTTCTTATCCTTGTCTTTGTTTAACTCTAGCGGCGCAGATTTAATTGAATTGCAGCTTCGATAAACACGATGACAGAAAATCTGTCTCAATCAAATATTCTGATTGCAGTTATTTTCAATTCAATTCGATTTGTTTATTTCATTTGAATTTTCTAAAGTTGCGGTATCTAAGGACGATTTCACTAAAAGTGAAAAGGCAGCACTTGCAAATTCAATATTTGTCAACAGAGTATTGTAAAACTCATTTTTTTGTACTCACTAGTTGTTGGCTAATTCTTTCTTGTGGAAATATGATTAATCTTGGTAGCAGTCAGCTTGACAATCTTTTTCTTTTCACTCGCCTTCAATACTCGTCGTTAATTTGGGATGATCATTTTTTTCTGGAATGTAAAAAAATTGGTAAATTATTTATTCAACATATCTTTTATTATATTAATATTTAAATGTGCTATAAAACAAACAATTCCAGCACTAAATTGAATTATGTGAATTTAATTCTAAAGTGCAATAAAATTTTTTACTACGCTATGGCCTTTAAATTAATTTGGTACGTAGCTACACAACTGGGCTGGTTAAATTATTCACAGCTGACTTCGTATAACAACACAATTTATAAAGATAAAATACTAATAAGTCATACATTCCGTCAATTCAACATGTATATACATATGTATACGGTTAAAATTACAAAAAAGGCTAAAACTAAAATTGAGTATTGTTAGTGATACAAGTAATAAAAGTAATAATTAATCAAGCAATCAAATGTATTCAGTTTCGCCGAACCATTGTTGTAACATGACACTGAACGTAACAGTTATAATATCCAACTTTTTTTCGCCTTTTTTAAAAAGTTCAATAAATTGTAAAATTCGATAAATTTGTTAAACTTTTCAACAAGTTATCAATATGAATTTTTTTTTTAGCAATTTATTATTTTTATATAATTAAGATAATATGAATAACCAATGAAAGTAAATTTAAATTCGCATTTTCAGCAAGTCTTACTGACCTTAAAAACAAATATATATTGTTTTTGTTTTCAATTTTATTTATGCATCATTTTACATAGTTTCTAATTCATTTATGTCTTTTGGCATGAATTCGACGAAAAGCGAATATACATGCAATCAAAATATTTACCATACATTTCGATTGCTGTTCGTTCAATTGTCGTCTTCCCATCGATGTATGTAAAATTCATTTTCTTACCTTGAAATGTTTCCGAGCGAAGACGACGAAGGAGGACTTGCAAATTGTGATCCACCACTGAACTAAGAACTTTCAGTGAATGTTGTTGAAAGGTCGTTGCTGAATATTTTGCCAACTAATGCAGTCAAATCTCAGAACCTTTTTCATTAACAAAATTTAAACTCTTATATTCAAATTTGCAATAATTCATTTATATTACAATTGCAATAAAAAATATTCATAAACTTTTTTTTAAATTAAAATTATAGCTAGAGCTAATTTTATTACGTAGAACATTTCATTGTTTCAATTTCTTGTTGATTTTCTAAATTTATAAAGTTGATTAAAAATTTAAGAAAGAATTTAAACGTTACAAACATTCTACCACTAAATATTTACATTATTAAGAATGGATATTATGTAAAAGTAGAAAACATTGACCTTGGCTCGTTATATAAACAAACATACCTTGTTTTAACTCAAAATATTAGTAAACTTTATTTTTCCAGTGTTAAACAAAAGCACAGCATTCATTTTATTCGTTTTCTTACTGCAAGGAAACAGCAATTTAACGCTGACCCCACTAACAAGCTTTCTTAGAAATGGTGTCTTCTGTAGGGATGCATCACAACATTCAACTAAATGCCAAAGAAATGATCAACATCGAACTATAATTAAATCCGCAATCACTTCAACAAACTATTGTTCATTTCCGAGAATCGAGAATATAACTTGTAACACTTGATTCCAATCACAATTTATAAGCTAATGAAATGTTTTGAAATTATATAAAGTAAAGACGACGGAAGTTAGTTGTTTACTTTTTCTGTAAACGGAGATAAACAAAAGGTTTCAATAAACAACTAAAGTTCTAGGAATTCAAACAAATCAAATCAAAACAAAACAAAACAAACTGATACTAATATTTTTATATACTGTTACATGTTATCTGAAGATACAATATATTTTTAAAATTTTTCAACGTTATTTATTTTATTTTAGGATACTTAATAATATGTGAAAATTCGATATAGAAAAACACTTTCTATGAATACAAAAAAATTTAAGCTTTAATTATTTTTAGGCCTTCAGACTAAAACCTTCCTTTAACAAAAGAACAATTTTTTTATTTTTAATCCAAAAAACATTTTGTGTGTGTATATATACAAGATATATATATATTTAATTTCTGAATGTGCATAATCAAAGACCAATTAAGTATAATCCCTAACGTTCTTCGTTATCTCAGGTTTAATTAGATGATAATTAACGAGCAACTGGAGACGAACAGTGTGTGACAAGTTGGATCAGCTTAGAAAGCCACTTCTAAGTACAAGATAGCTGAACTTATAATACATTTAATGGCAAAATTTGTCACGCGTTTAATTTATTATGCATTCGTATAAGCGAGCGTTGAACCAAGCTGTAAAACTGTTTTGAGATATTAGAGATTTATCTCGTAAATGTAATTAGCTAATCCATCGTTTCACATAGTAATTTAAATAAATGTTACCGAAAAACAATACTTTCAAGAAATAAATGAAATTTATCATTTACAGTAAACAATCTTCTCTTTTTTTATTATTATAGAAATGAAATAATACAAGTGTATTCATAATTTTATTTTTATATACAATCTATATAAATTAATAAAATGTCTTATGTTATTAAGATTTCAATCATATAGACTGCTTTTAAAATCATATTTTAAATTTAGTTGATAATTTATTTACTGAAGTATTATGTATAAATTGTTATGAATAATTAGATGTATTTTCGTTTTATGACTCGTAAATTAATTAAATGTATAAAGTTGAAACAATAATGATGAATATATTATTCAAATTATGGTGCGTATACTTATTAAATTAATTATTTAATTGCCACATAATAACCTATGACATCTAAATATGAACCTTATGTAAACAGCAGCTAGATATTGTGTTAAAATAGAATTATACATGTAATTTACTACATTTTACATGCAGTAAGTGTAACATTTTTCTGTGTTAACTTTACAATCAAGTGTTTGTCACTGCATGTGCGAAATTTTATATTATAAACAATAAAAAAAGTAATATTCAAATTATTATTTCCTACCAGACAAGTTTGATACATATTGTAGAACTGTTACTTAAATTGATAAGTAACATAATATAGTGACAAATATTAAAAGTGCAACGATAAACAGTTCAAATTATTATTTCAAGTAATAATAAAAGTTAAAAAAACAAGAACAATGAAAAAATGACTGCAGAATTAATAAATGAATTTCTGGTGTAATGAAGAATTGTTCAGTCTTTCAAAATAAACAGTTTTTAAGCCCTCAAAGACACGAATTGGTGGAACACATCTAAAATGTGCGGGTCCAAATCTGGTGTGAATAGAAGCGTCTCTAAAGTCGAGGAATATTTTTGTACTTGTTCGTGATGCTGTAACAGATGGCACAATTATTACAATCAATCAATGATTACTGAACTGGATGTATATTTATACTAAAAGTCTTCAAAAATGAAAGATAAAAAAACTGAACAAAGAAAAAAAAACTTGAAAGATTAAGAACAAAAAGTTACAATTTAAAATAAACAAAAGTTCTCTCTTACTCACCAGTAAAAATACTTGTTGCAATCTTCCTATTGTCCATTTATACCAATGAGTATTATAGTCAATTCCATCAGTATCACAGCGTACCAAATGTTCGGATAAAATCATTATGAAACGCTGTAAAGTAGTAAAGTAATAAAATATAATGTATAATATTTTTAATCAAACAAATATGACTATATGAAATTACCTGAAAAACAATAAGAAATAGATTTTTTTGATCAGCTTGAGCACCTTCCAGCTTTTCTTCCATCCTTTCAACAACGTCCTCCGAAGGTCTTTCACTGGTCTTATCTTTGCCCTCATCATCTTCTGAAGATGATCCTGACCTGCTTTCAGCTCTTCGTAATTTTTCACGTGCTTCAGTCAATTCTTTGTTCAGTTTAATCACATGCTTATTCATTTTATGTATTGTCAAGTGGAGAATTTCCCAAATATACAATCTAAATATTTTGATAAAAATCAAAATGAATTAATTATTCTTATCATAGATGGGAACTTTTGGATTAAAAATAAAGAGACAAAACAGTAAACATTAAATTGTGATAAAGTGAAAAGTAATACTTCTTAATTTCTCTGTATTTAATTCAGAGGTGGCCGTCTCTGTTTCTGATGATTGGTAATAATTATTAAACATCAGAAATGTGGGCACATATATAATTCTAATTAGTTTAATAATCTAATAAGTAAATATACTATTATTACTTAAAATGAAATGAAATTATTAAAGTCATAACATATTGTAATATTAAATAAATTAAAATTTCACTAACTTCGTGAATTCTGATTGCATTTCTTTGGAAAATATCCAATTTGCAATGGCACTGCACTCTATAATTCCAGTTTTTAAAAATTTATCTGTCAAAACAACCATCATTTGATAGTGATTTTTCCATAATGCATACATATTCCTCAATATGCAAATTTGAGCTTCTTCAGTGTCAGCCAAAACCTATTATAATTGTAAAAATGATTAGCTTCTTTAACAATATTGATACAAAATTCAAAATATATTGTACGAACATTAAATAACTGAAAACTTGATAATAGCAAATTACGACATCATATCCACTTTTAAGTGATACCTACTTTGAAAACATCATGAAATTTGCCGATTGCAGCAAAACTATGACTAAAACTTTTGGAACCAAGATTCAATAAAGTCTGAACGAAAACATCAATCTTTAACGGATTGAAGGAATAAGATTCCTCGTTTTCGCCAGGTCCAGGTAAAGTGTTCAAGACATTCAAAACTTCACTAGATGTACATTTACGACGAATTGCAACGACCAATTCATGGGCTGCTGCGGTGCCAGGAAGTGAGCCTAAAGTAAAATAAAATTCAATTAGATCAGATGATAAATATAATTATTAAGCGTTAAATTATTAAAAAAAAAAAATAATAATTTGCAGATTTAAAGAAATGTATATTGCAATTTTAACATACTTGCACCCTCTTCAGTATATTTATAAATTGGTTCTGGAACTGCTGGAATTAATTCAACATAACTTGCTGGCATCATTTCCGTGACTCTTTGGTAATAAGATAATCTGAAAAATAATTGAATTTTATGACGATGATCCATGAACCATGATGTAACTTTATCTCAGATACATAGCCCAAAACATTATTTAATAATAAAAAAAAAGCAGCATGAAAAAGATCAAAGCACACCTCAAAGCCTTTAGTAAAACTTCTTTAATGAATTTCGGTCTGGGATGTTCTGCGTCACGTTGCAAGCAAGAATCCCAATCCTCCCAAGACCAGCGGAATTGGAAGTTGCTTAAGTGGTACGCGAACCACCAAACGAAGCGATCAAAAGCAGCTGCTGCCATGCTATCTATCCTGCGAAATAGAATTTCTGTTGCTTGCGCCAACACCTAGAAATCAATTTCTTGTTATTCTTTTCTCAATTGATTTAATTACCCATCAATATTTCAAATCACAATTTAACTTTGACTTTAATAAAAACAAACAATTATAGTATGTGGTATTGAAGCAAATGATTTTTGTATGTAATTTTAAATGCAGTAGCATATTGAAATCGTAGTATCTGTAATCTGTTTATATTTATATGACTAACATATTTCAATAAATTTTCTCTATCGTCATTAGAATTGCAAAAAAAATTTTTTAAAAGCAAACAGTATTTTGTCTCATTTTTTAAATTATTAAATGAGAAAAAGTGAAAATTTCTACTCTGTATATGTATTAAATTATTCATTAATTGTTGGAGGAAATTATATCACAAATTGAGATAAATTTTTATAATTAACATAAAAAATTATTTGATTTAAATCACAATTTAAATCAATAACTAAAATCATTTGGTTTAAATAATTGAAACAAATAATTTATCGCAAGGATACTACTGAGCGACTATTAAATTAATTAACAATAAAACTTACCTGTGGCATTGTCGATGGTTGCAATTTACACAATTCAATTAAAATCGACCCATAAGCGATTTCCAAGTGTTTAGGTGTTGGCAATCTGAATAGTTCTCCAAACATTACTTCGACTATACAATAATCCAGTGGAATTTTGGCTTTGTAAGGAAAATTTAACAACATTGCAGCACTGTAACAAAGGGAAATACCAATATTAATCAATTTTCATTGGGGAATTTTACTTAAAAAATTATATAATATATATTAATATATTATTAATAAATACTTTATATAATATTATCAATAATAAAAATTAGTTTTTATTTTGTATCATGACCTATTGATGTGTATTTAATAGTTTTCAAAAATAATTCTAATTCTCACCAATCTTTTCTTTCGAAATAATAGTTATCAATAATTTGTTTTAAATGTTCTTCAATAAGAAATCTTTCGATTGCGTGACTTCCTGGCAAAAGTGGACCTTCAGCAGGACAGTCGGTGTAATCAAACATGCGAAAAACAATTGACGGCAATGGATATACATAAGACTCATGATGAGGAGGTGGAATGATGACAGGCAAATTGTGTTGCAAAGCTTCACAAAGTATTGAATCGAATGCCAAGTATGGTCGTGGAATATGTTTTTCAGCCCAATTATCTTGTCTCAATTTACGAACTTGAAACCATAAACAGTCGAGGTACTCTTCTTGAGGATGAGGTGTATCGCTGGACCATACTCTTAAAGCTGGGGCATGTTTCTTGCTGCGTTTGTTTAAGAAAACTTCAATAGTGACCATCAAATGATCTAATTCTTGTTCTTTTTTTTCGTAAAGTTCTCGGCCAACCCAGGGTAATGTTGAAAGTACTGCAAAAACATACCTACCAAAATATTCAAAAAGTGTTAATAGTGTAAAAAATTAAAAGGAAGAAGTCATATATAAGTTACTTACCAATCTCTTCTAACTTGAGGTACACTATCTTCATTGGCTGCATCTAACATATTGTCAAAAAGTTGCATAAGAGAACCACAAGATAAAACATGGCAGTTAACCAAATCAGCCAAGAAACGAAGAGAATATCTAGCAACGTCCCATTTTCCAGTTTTCAAAGCATCTTTGAAATTTTTTACCATATAGTCCACAAAGTCACCACCAAAATTGAAATTTTTGGCATTTAATAGACCAACTAATGTTGTGTAAATTGTGCATCGCTCTGGCATGCGAACAGCGCAGTCGGTAAGAATTCGTAGAATTTTGCTACGAAAAGAACCTAAGTCGGCCTCCAAAACTGATGCAAGACCTTCGAGGTTGCTTTCCAATGAGGTAGTAGATTTTTCACCAACTCGATAAATAAGTGATTCCAAGCGATCCTCGATTTCCTGATTCTCTGACACCCTCCTTCGCTTTTTGTACATACGGTCTGAAAAATTTGACATACAATTTTATTAAAACTAATACAATTGATTTAATTTATTAAAAATTTTAGAGTAAGAATGCTACTTTCAAATTAATAAATGACTATTGTTTTTTAAAATAAATAATAAATTGACCATATAATAAAAATTATTAAAATGAAATAAAAATAAAGTAGTAAGTAAAAGGGCAGATTTTAAAATGTATCTAATAAAGACATCAAAAATATAAACTCATTCAACAAACAGAGAGAATTGAATAATGAGAACTGTTATCTTAATTTATTTTATTTGTTTACATGTCAATATATTTCTTCTTCAAACGTTATAACCTGCTAGTGAATAAATATGTTTGAATTTAATTGTTTATGTAAGATTACTTTTCAAGAATAGGTTGTTATTCAGATTATTTTATTTTAATATACCTTCTTTTGTTTCAAAATGGTTGATCAGATTTTACTTTTCTCACATATAATTTGTCAACAAAAAATTATTATATATTCATTGTGATGTATGATTTTATCATTACTCAAACAAACTTTTCATTATGTAGTGGACATTGCATATATACAATAAATTCTTAAATCTATTCAATAATTATATACAATAAAGTTATAATTTATATATGAACGTTGATTATTACATATGGTAACTTCAATAAAAAAAAATAATAAACTTTACTTTTAAAAGCAACAAAAATAATTCTTACAAGTTGAAACGCCAAATACGTATTTTTATAAAATAATAAGAACAAATACATATTATATCATTTTGAAGGTTAAGAATAATAATCAACAGTATACATACCGTATCCATCATCATCTTCGTGAGGACGACGCCGACTCATTTTTTGTAGTATGAAAAGTACAACGGATCAATAGAAATATTAACGAGATGTGAAAAACGTCTACTTTATTTATTTACTATTCAAATGTATTGTAATAACGTCCCAATGCTACGGAAAATACTGAGGGAATGCTGCTTTGCCACGCTACTAAGTGGACAAATAGATCTTAAACGGCAGTGTTGCAAACGTTCAAATATTCCTAAATTGATAGAAAAAACCCCCATGGTTGTTTTGTGTTTTAATCATTTTATTGAAGCGTCATTGAAGATTTTTTACGATTGTAACGATAATGTAATTGTAAGGATGGTATAAAAGTACTTGCATCGTTTAACAATGTAAATAAGAAATATACTAACTTAGCATTAAATTAACATTATCAAGTAATTTAAATTTCTAACTTACCGACCCTTTCTTTGGATATTTACTTTCTTTTTTATCCGTATAGTGACGCAGCAATCGTGCAATGTTTGGCATCCTCGAGTAAAGTCAGTGTTGTGAAATATAGGGAATTTTTGTCCCAGCGCAAGGTATTGAAATTGTAAAGAGTTAAAAATGTCTCCTGAATCTGGCATCTGGCCTGTTTGTAAAATGGAATAAGATGCATCAGTTGAAATAATAGTTTTGATGCAAGCTTCTGATTTGTCTGGATCTCTGTTAACGTTTGTTTATTGTGGCTTTCAAATAACTAATTATGGCGGAGAAGTCGAAAAGTATAAGCCACTCAAAACACATACCCAAAGATGCTCAAGTTATTATGTCTATTATGAAAGACATGGGTATAACTGAATATGAGCCAAGGGTTATTAATCAACTATTAGAGTTTACATATCGTAAGTTTTTTACATTCTATTATTTCATTAATTTTGAATGTTATTATTTTCTTTATATAGAAATTGATGTGTTCAAAAATGAAGGCATGGATGCATAATAAAAGAAATACATAACCTTATTAATAATTATAATGTTATGAAAATTTTGTACTAGAGAGAAAAAAATATGTTTGTTGTTGTAATTATTGGCTATGAAAGTAAGCCAGTGAGCTAAGCAATTAATATTTTTTAGGTTATGTTACATGTATCTTGGACGATAGTCGCGTTTATGCGACACACGCTAAAAAGAAAGTTATTGACCTTGAGGATGTCAGATTAGCAGTAAAAATGCAACTGGATCGAGCTTTTACAAATCCTCCACCAAGAGACGTTTTACTGGATGTGGCAAGAGCAAAGAACATTATCCCTCTGCCAGTAGTAAAAGCTAACAATGGCCTCAGGTTACCCCCAGATCGTTATTGTCTTAATTCTGCAAATTACAAGTTAAAAGTTGCAGCTAAAAAGCCACCGGCAAAAATTACTCAGCATAACATCGTTGGAAATAATGTTCCTGGCACAGTCAATAGAATTAAAGTAGAAAACAGCACCAAAGCTGGATTGTCTTTAGTAAAACGGCCAGGAACACTTTCTACTGTAGCGAGGACTCAAAGTATTTCCATGCCGAAACCAGTTTATAAATTTTCCACAAGTAAATAATTTAATAAATTTCTAACTAATAAAAGAATCGGTATAATTAAACTTATTAAATGATTTTATAATCAATGTCATTAGAAATATTTGAAAACGTCCCTAAAAATTTTACTTCATTCATTTTATCTCACAAATTCAGATTTAGAATATCCTCAATATATTATATACTATTGTAACAGGTACCAGTGGTTCAATAACAACTACACCTAGAGTTCAAGTGACAAAACCTAAGGTACAAATAACCGCTGCCCAGACGTTGCCCTCCGTCAAAATGGAAGTGGAAGAACAAACAACTAAGAGGAAACGAGAAGACGATGATTACGATGTCCCTTAAAATTTATTTGATTCTGTTTTTCACTTTATAAATTTAAATATCCAAATATACTAATTTTTATGGTTAAAGCTTAAATAAATTATGTATTCATACAATACATTCTTGCAGTTTTGTTGTATTATTTCTTTAGGAATTCAAGTTTTTTCCATTACACTCTGCATTTGCCAAATTTTATTTATAAAATTATACTTATAAAATTTATTTATCCAAATACTTCTTGTTGATTGTCAAAGTAATTTTCTTCCAAATTTTCATTTTCTGTATTTCCTTCTGCTTCCATCTCATACTCATATAATCCAGCAACGTTCGATCTTTCTGATTCTTCATCACTTCCTTCCTTTTCATGTTCTATGCTTACATTTTTGCTTTCAACATTGTAAGTTGAACACTCATCTTCATCATAAGTAGCTTCAGAAGGGGGAGGTATACTGTATTCATGTTCTTCACCATTCAAATTTTTTATCCAATGCATATCTTCAGACAAATTGCAAATAGTCGGCACTTTTGACTGTATTGATTTTTTTTTCGTTGAGGAATTTCGTTGAGGAATGTACTTTTTCCTCGCTTGTATTGTTTTGACGAGTTTGTAGTTATTAGGGATATCTTCTTCATCGTATAATCTGGTAATTATGAAATATTAAATTTATTATTCTAAAAAATAAATTTTTTAAATACAAAATAAAATTGAAATATACTATCATTTATCTTAGAACATACTAAGCATTTGAGCATTAATTTCTAAATTTTGGAAGACAAAAGTACTTCTATTTTTTTTCTTTTTTTTTGCAATGAACGTTATACATTTTTTAAATAGATTATATAAAGTTTTTAAAATTATAACAAAAACTTTCAAAAATACTGAAGGTAAATAAGACAGCTTCCTAAAAATTTATTTTGACTTTAAACTGAAAATATACAACTGGTTGTTTTGTGCAATTTCGTTCTGCTATATTTAATTTTTTATTGCTTGAAAAATGAACGCAAATCGAATAATTATAAATAATAGATTTTTTAAAGTATTTTTCATTTACAAATATGCATACTTGTCTGAAAAATAAATTCCTTTCAATCGACAGTTGGCGTTGATTTGAACCCTCACAGTTTCAACATAGCGCGAGGAAAATGCTTTCTTCGTCAAGTCTGATAAATTAAATTTTAATTCCTTCCAGCCTTCAGGCAAATTTTTAATTGGGCATATTGCAAAGAATGTCGGCTTGTGTCGAGTTGATAAATTAAGAAAATTACTAAAACAAAATCTCCGACGCATGCTTTTGTCATCTTTTACCTATGTAAATTGATTGTCTCAATGCAACAATTTACTTTAATTATATTTATATTTAAATTAATATAATATAATTAATATTTTAATTATATTTAAAAGCGTTATAAAATATATCAATAATAATATTAATAATAATAATAATAATAATAATAATAATAATAATAATGATAATGACAATATAAAGAAATAATAATTGAAGTATTTAAAATCAATTGATAAAACCATTATTTCAAATGAGAAATATTCCTTAGTATTCTTCCAATTTAGAGTGCAAACTGGCATTTTAATTGCTAAATTTTCGTCCTTGTCTCTTGGACAACTAATATAAGTAGTAGAAACATTACATCCTGTTATTTCCAAAACTAATGATTTCAGTTCTTCGTCAACAACAAGTTCAACACAACCATCTTTGACCTAAAATAGTGTGTCACTTAATAAATATGTAAATTATGTTACTTGTTAGTTATTCATTTTATGCTTGCGCCGTTTTCTATTTTAGTTGTTTCCATTTATAATTAAAATATTTTAGATTCAACAAACATTGACATCCCAAATTTTAAGAGGCGATGATCCACAGCTGGAAAAAATTGATAAAAATCCTTTCTGATATGCTTGACGGAACATTGTATATAAATGGTAAATTAAAATTCAAAAAAGCCTGCTTAATTCACTAATTCATTTTTCAACGTAAATTATTCATAAACGTCAGAACTGATTGTTTTCTTACCATATAAAGCCAACTTCAAAACGATAATTTAATACTAATAAAATAAAGTGGAACCATATTTAAAAATCATTCCTAAAGCTATTTTAATTTTTAAGTTATTTTTTGCAATTCAATTATAATAGTAATTCGTAAAGCATTTTCATTTTTCAAATTCTTTTTATTTTGTTGTTTGCTTTTTTTTTTAATTGACAGAAATTTCCTTATTTTAAATTGTTGAATTTATGTTATGTAATAAAAGAGGTCAATTAACCGAAAATATTTTCTTTTTTACAGGCTTGAATAGATATGCAAACAAGAACAAAGCAGTTTGAGAAAAAGTTCGTTTATTGGAATATAAAATACATGAATGCAAAGAGGATTGGAATCTCTACTCATTTAAAAGACTTTCGATGTGACGCCGTTCGCGACCTGTAGCAAAGTCCGCAACAAAAGTCGCCGAAGTCGGAAATCCCTGGCTGAAATCCCGATCAACTTGTACGCCCTGTATCGCGAAAGCTTGCATCAGCGTAATGTGCGAAATTTCGCGATTCAACCGACGGATTAGTCGCGCTTTCGTTTCGGCGATTCGACGGCGGCAGATTATGTAGCTGTGTAAAAATAAGAAAGAAACATACGAAAGGTAAGTAATATCCCACACGGGTGAAAATATATTTTTCAAATGTATACATGTCTGATTTCTACCAGAAAATAAAAATTGTATCGAAAAATATGTTTTAACTATAAATTAAGAATTTTATTTCATCATTGGAGAGACATTTTAAAAACGAGTGTCGCATTCTGAGATAATAGTTGAAGCATTAAAATATGTCAAAAATGTCTTAAATTTAATTGTGACATTTTTCGCGTCTCAGATACAAATTTCTGGTACCCAAAATTGCCTTTAAAAAAAAGATAAAAATTCGTACTTTCCATGTGTAATGTAAAGAAAAAATACTGTTACAAAGTACATCATGTAATCAATGAATTAATTCATACTTACTATGGCACATTAAAGCATTTCGTATACTTAAACTTTTTCATTTTGCACTTCTTTACACTCTTATTAAAGTTTCGTATTAATTTTTTCTCACCATTTTAATTTGTTTGTTTGTTTGTTTGTTTTTTTTGTCAATTTGACATTTTATTTGTTGATTTAGTATCTTAGATAATTATAACCATGTTAACGCAATCAAAATTTGGCATTGCTTCATTTTTCTCCTTTTTCTTTATAAAAAGCAGCAGAATTTTGCTACCGTTCACTTCAAGCGAAATGTAAGAACTGATAATACAATTGAAATAGTAAATTGGGTTGATCGTTCGAAGTACATACAACTCACCGCAGTTTAATGATAATGAATGCCAAAAAGCTGTCTGATGTAAAGTAGACGCCGGTACCTCTCGACACGAATATCGATTTGGTTCCTGGTAAATCAATAGGTTTAAATTGTCATTAATTTTTTTCGGCTCAATTCGAATTTTTATTGTGGCTACTCAAAAAAAAAATTATCTGAAACATGTTTTGTTATAATAAAACCAATTTTTTGTTATCAAGATTGGTTTAATTGAACGTCAAAATGTGTCAATATTATATACTGTCATAACTTCGACACACATCTCATTTTTTAAAATGCATTCTTCAAGTTTACTTCAACAATTGAAACTCTTAAAAAACTGTTTCAATTAGCGTATATTGGCGTTTGATTTAAATACCTGAAAAAGATTATCTGGCGTGAAAAACATTTTGTACGAATTTATATATTTAATTAAACTTGAGTGTCGATGGGTTCGTGCTGATAAGGTAACCGAGATGGTGTCACGCTATTTTTGCAGCATTTTAACACGGCCTCAAACTATATCATGTAGTCTCATCAAACGTTGATTCTCTCCACTTGCGTCACGGTGCATTTTTATCAATTTGTTTTATTAAAGACAATACCTCATACGATTTGAAACGGATTATTAAACAAATGATCTCGGATGTTTTCTACGTTCGAAAAAATACAATATACATTTTTATATATCATTTGAAAAGGGTTGTATGTGGAGTTAATAAGCAATATTATGTCATACAGTAATACTGAACGGCAATATTTAAAAAATAATTAACGATTTTACAATGATTATCATTCTTGCGTGTATTATTATTATAAAAACTCTTTCTCAGTAACACATAATAATTTTTGTCAATATATTTTTCTCAATATTCTCATTATTAATTAATAGTGAAAAACTTTATATATCAACGAATTATACAAGCAGTTTAGAATTCATAAACAATTTACGTTTTTTCATACTATAATTCAATTGTTAAGATTTATAATTGAAACTTCTCTTTACATGCAGATGATAAATCCTATTATATCCATTATTTACTACTCTGCTAAGCTTGACTAAAAGATTGAGTCAGTTTACATAGATGATTGATCGTCAGGTTTGCGGTTTTGATATCCTTCCTCTAATCTAGTAAGAGCGAATAATTAATAAAACGTAATTAGGCATATAGTGTTTCTTGAATAATCATTTCAGGAATACTGCAAAAATACATGTTTTTTACAAAGTATCTCACTGTAGTTTATAAGCGTACAAGTGTATATATTATTTTTTTTTAAATTTGTCACCTACCTCGTTTTTCCTGTCAGCCGTAGAACTGTATCTGCTTTGTTCACAAATTTTAATGAACACCTTTTTTTTACCAAGCATTCACGATGTGTGACTCTTTCAAACGCCATATAGAAATAAACATAATTACAGTTAATTGTACGTTTAGCAAGATGGAAATGAGCCGAATGAATATTAATTAAAATTCAAAAGACTATTTAGGTGGATCGCAATTGACATTCCTCGTCAAATATCAAGCTTCCGGCCATGATTCGTCTTCATATCCGGTTCATACCCGAGGTGTTAATATTCCGCACATGCTACGTACCAAGCAATCCTTGTCTAAAGCACTCTATTCCCTTACTTTACCAATTAGGAAATCGTTTCTGAATTATTGTAATCAACGTCTGAAACCTTTTATTTTATTTGATAAAATTATACTTGACACAGTATTTCAAATCTATATTACAAACAACATAATTATGTTTAATATATGAACTTATTTTTTAAAAACTAACAATTTTGTTTTCGACTATAATAATTAAATTTACCATTATACCTTATTAATTTACTACTTATTTCTATAAGTACACCGCTAAAAATTTTGCAACAAATTTCAAGTACTTCTTTCCGTCTTTGACACGGATTTCCAGTACTTACATGAGATTTCTAGGAATTCTCAACAGATTCCAAAAGCTTAATAAAGCTTTGCATCAAAACTTAACATCAACGTCTTATCAACGTTATTTAAACCTATCTTCATCCAAGCAATGTATTTTCAACGTTGAAGTCAAGTTAAAGTTTTGATAAAAACGGCCGATCTACAGCTATTCCAAAATCTAGCGCGTCGAATTTGACGCCGAGTAGCACCGCGAAACGCATGCGTTGGCGTCCGAACGAATCGGAGCACCCCTTCGCAGGGAGACGCACTCCGGCGCTACAACCATGCTCGAATTTATTGATGTTCCACGGGCGGCTCTCGCGGTGGTGGTAGCGTCGCGGCGGAGTAGTCAGTTGCCAAACACGGTCTCCACGTTGGCCGCCAGTCTTCCCACCAGGGCTCAGCTGTTAGGGTGCTTTTATCCCGGCCATGGCCACTACGAGCTGATAATCGCGCCGCGTCCTCCTCACACTCAGCCTCTTTTTCCCTTCCTCAGTCATTGTGTCCGTGGTTTAAAAAAAGGGGGGCAAAAAAGACGAAGCGAAACTCAAACGATAAATTAAAAATTACCTAAACTAAGGTAAAAAATAAAAGAGGGAGATAAAAATAGAATCAAAATAAAGAGTTTCGAAGCCCGGCGTTAGTTGGAGGTCGTGGATGTTGGGCGCGACCGAGCCCGGCCGAAACGGAAACGCGATCCCACTTGCAACGATCTGCAGCACCGGCCCGGATCGGTCTCTCCATTCGATCGTACAATGGCCAAAGAAAACCGGAACCGATACAGGTTGGTACAGCCCCACGAGGTTAAGGTCATTGTTAACGAAAGTCCGACGAGTGCAAATGCACCTGCGATACATTCTCAGATTCGCGTTCATTCAAATTTATTGATTGCTGATTCGTTTGATCGTTTCAGTTGATTTGTTTCAAGATTCGAGGATAAATAAATGAGATAGAAAAGTAATAGGACGTAGATAGGATGGTTAAAGCCTTGTCTGGACAAGGCTTTAACCATTGCAAGATAATGTTAATGTTTGCGCATGTTAAACACTTTCGAAATACAGTTTTTTAGATTCCCGACGAGTTTACGGGTCAAAATGAAATTATAACGTCATTAAAAGACTGCTTTTACAATATCATGTATTAATTATTTGACTTTGCGAAATTTGAATTCGCCATATATTCATAAAAAAATTATTGACGAATTTAAAAAAGTTCATTCTCTTTTAAATAAACAAAATATAACTCTATTCGATTCAACGTAATAACATAACAATGAATTGTAATGTAAACAAATTTAATGGTCAAGTTAACAATTTTTGTCTTCTTTGAAAGTATAACATTTAATTTAATTACAAAATTGATTTCTTGCAGTTCCGCTTTGCAAAGAATAATTTTTTTCCCGTTATCCTCCTGAACAAACTATGATATCCACGTTCACGATTTATTAAATCGCAAAGAAACAAAATAACTTCTATATAAATTGAAATGGAACCTTCAAAATATAACACGAGATTATATAGTTTGGCAATCCAAATTGAATTCAAAATAATTTGATTAGTTTGCACGGTATATTGTTGAAATGCAATTCAATTTATCCTGTTTACTTTTTGCAAAGCAGTTCGCTATAAACGAATTTGTAGAAAAGTTATTATGGTGTAGCTTTCAGTGTTTAATATCATTAAGTTTAATTGTTGTGTAAATTACATAAAAGATACCTTTGCAAAATTTTAAACTATATTGTGAGTAACAAACTCTTCAATTATTTAATTCTTGCGTTGTAAAAGTTGATGTATGTTGTAAATAATTTCAAACTTTGAATTGTTATATTGCTAGGTTATATCGAGTATTTAAAATTAAATTACGGAAATGAACTTTTATTACTTCAAAAACTACACAACTTTTGACGCCAAAAGTAAAGTACTTAGAAACAAAGAGATTCTTTCATTTAAAAACGTTTTATTGATTCCAATTCAATTGATATCGATTTCTTATTTTGAAACTAAAGTCTTTTTATTTTTGTGACGTTCTACATAAATATTATTAATCTTCCACAAAAACACCGATTGGCAAAGGATACCGGTTAATAATCGAACAGTGTAGTCGAACCAATTATTGACTCAAGTATTCTCAGTCTTCTCCATCTCGGATCGCAACTAATTTAATTTTCTTCGCTTAAAACCGCTTTGCCTTTTAAATTCTGCAAATAGTCGCGTAGAGAAAATAATGCACATAAGCTTTTATATTTATTCAATTAACCTCATTGCGGTTAAAAATAATATTTGTCTCATTTACTAATCATTCATTCACACTTTCAAATTATTAATGTTGTAGCAAAGTTACAATACATTTGTTCCGTAATTATTATTAAAGAAAAAGAAAAGTTTTCGAAAGTAAATAAAAATTATTGTTTGTCGACAAATTTTTCTTACTTTTTATAATAAGATTTACTATTTCTCATAGAAATTTTGAACTGTTGGAAAAGTTTATTCAAACGTTGCTAGAAAAAGAATAATTTTTGGCACAACCTTTTTTCAATTCAATAATCTGTTAAGATACCGTGATCGAAAACAAGTCTTTTTAAACTCACTTTCTTAATCAATATCACAAAATAATTGTAAGTGAATTAACAAATTTATATATGATGATGATTTTATGTACAGTGTGCTCATCAATAAGGCATATTTGACTTATCGTCCTGGCGGTATCAATAAAATCAAAGTCAATCGATCGGGTTTGGGATATTATAACCAACACTTTCCTGCATTCGCTCCAAAGCATATTAGATGGCAAAAAAAAGTGGAACAGAATTTTCATTGACAAGACAATAATCACGTCAATTCCTCTCTGCACCAAGGTCATAATCAATGAAATGCAATATCATTCATAACACAATTATGCGCAGTAGATGAAGACTCAAAAATAAGATCAAACTTTCACGAACAAGAGCTTTGTATTGAATTTAACACTTGTTTATATTTGCAAACAACCAATCTTTCGCATTCCATGTGAAATGACAGTAGAATGAAAGTGTTCATCATCATATGAATTCGATTGAATTTGTATTGAAACCGAATAAAATTTCCTTGTTCGACTCATCACGATTGATGTCCATTCGTATGAAAATCTGTGCAGGATTCAAGTATCATGAATAGTTGAAATGTTTCTGAAACTGAGGTCTTTGACTAACGTAATTTCATGTATATACGAGGGCTGTATTTGCAAATAAGGTTCCTACGTATGTTATTTCTAGTTTCAATGTTTACGCCTTAAAAGTGTCTCTTTCAGACTTACATTATTAAATGTAAAATAATAAAGTAGTGAAGAATCCATGGAAATTGAATCAAATTGAATCACATCATTGAATAAAACAACTTAATAATGAATTTTCATTCAAGAAAGAAAAACTTGAGTATATTTTAATATAAATCCTGCTTACTTGGAATTATAATACATGTAACATAATAGAAGTATAATAATTATAACCATAATACGAACCAAATATTCAAATTTATTATTGTGTGTACACTGTTATAATGATGCTGCAACTTATACATTATGTACACTGCAGTATTCTTAATGTACTGTGCCTCGCAGAATACGTGCCGATTATGTGTTTTAAATTATTGCGCGTCATTGTGTGACAAGTAAAAAGAACGACTTTATTCGCAAATGATTGAGAAACAACGTATCAATTTCCGATAATCCACCGAGAACGAGGGATAATCCTTCGACAGAAGTGTATCGTAGAACGTAGAAAGGCGTTCTGTTTAGCAAAATTGAATCGACGATGAAAAATGGCGCGCAATTGGTCTAATTTTGATTGAATCGTTGTTAACAACAATTGAGCTTTTACAAGTTTTTACTTTTCTCCCTTACACTTGGGATGTTGCAGAAAATCATTACCAGTTCCGGGTCGCTCGGAAGTGAATCTCTGCTCGGTTCTTTCGTTGGGAAAAGATCTCAGCAAAATAACAATGCCGGTTGTATTCAACGAGCCGCTTTCCTTTTTGCAAAGGGTTGCGGAATATATGGAATATGCCAAATTACTAAAACAAGCTTCCGCGCAACAGACGCCTGTTGAACGATTACAGGTATTTTGACGCTCCAAATGTTCTATACTTTATTTATAATTATGAGAACATGAGTATTTTTATCGTAGAAAAAAACAACCGTCTCACTGCTTCACAATGAACTCATAATGAATTCACTGTAAGTTAACACCTGTTTCACAAGTGAATCACATGAAGCTCACTGGTGATGAACGATTTCATCACATTGCGAGCTTTCTATAAGTCTGCTGTGAGTTCACAAAAAACTCACAGTGGACTCACGTTTTTTTAAAACAAGTTTTTGCCAAATTTTCATTACGCTATGTAGAAAAATGAAAGTATAATGAAAATTTGTGAGTTTGCTGTGAACTCACAGTGAGTTTTACGTGAACTCACAGGCCAAAGCATTTGCAACTTTTAAATAGCTCGCAGTGTAAAATCTTATTGTTAAGTCTACGATACTAATAATAAAGGATAAAGTTACGTGCTTTCTGAATATAAATATATGAACCGTTGATTAATTAATGCTTTCAGTACGTCGCTGCTTTTGCGGTTAGTGCATTAGCTTCCAATTGGGAGCGACTGGGAAAGCCTTTCAATCCTCTTTTAGGCGAGACATACGAATTACAACGCGAGGACTTTCGGTAAAATATCAATAATTACATTCCAAATGAAAATAATGAAAGAAACGCTAATATATTATTAAATTAAATACAACGCACTGAATTTCTATTACGACTGTAATCCGCTTTAATCAAGTTACAAGATTTAATTTATACTCAATTTAAAAACAGTATTGCTCAGTGAATTTCGAAACATTAACTTTGAGTAAACATATTTACGGTCGTCTACAACGAATCGTTTCTTTATCGACTGAAATTTATGCTAATTTAAATTACTTTTTAACTGAATTTTCCGTGCAAGAAAATGATATCCTTATCTCCGAGGATTTACCACAAAATCTTGCAATCAAAGTTACAAAATTCAGGCATCCGTTTCGAAATAAATGCATTAAATAAACTCAAACTCTACAACTCTACAACATAACTATTTTTCAAGTTCATACATTAAATATTTTTTGTTAAAACTTCTGAATTGGTTGAACATTTATTTTGTTGATCTAATAATGTTAATTATTTAAAACAAAAATGAAATTGCAAATGCAAATAATCTTCTTAATCAATTCTATAATTAATAAATCTTAATCAATAGATATTAATAACAATTATATTTCACACGCCAAGTACAATGTAAATCGTGCAAAAAGCGAATTGGTAAAAAATTGAATTAATCGGCAGAATAATATGTGAGCAAGTGTCGCACCATCCGCCAGTGTCTGCTTTTCATGCCGACAGCGAAGATTTTGTTTTCCATGGCAGCATTCATCCAAAATTAAAATTCTGGGGAAAATCGATCGAGGTTCATCCGAAAGGGACCGTTACCGTGGAATTGCCCAAGTAAGTTGTATATCTACACGTATCCTTGCAATGATATTCGTTCCTTTTTTTTTTTTTTTTTTTTTGAACGCGGGTTCAAACAAATTTTAATGACAGTCGTCTGCGACATGTTTTCATTTGGTAATCTATTTTTGGCTTGATGTTTGGCCTGTCTCTTATACACTTTTCCGGGCCCACGGACCCCCCCTCCACCTCGTTTGCCGCCTTCTCCTTGAAAAAAAAAAAATAAAGACAGACCAATATCTTCTCTCCCACGCTACTCTCACGTCTGAGTCACGCTCACTGCTACTCACTTGGACAGTTTGTT
>JABFOV010000810.1:0-15131 GCA_022817685.1 Aradophagus sp. ZL-2020
GGATAACCCCATCCCGATTCCTTTCCTTCTTCCGCACGGGCCGCCTCGCTCCTACCTTCTTTATTACCCTGCTTTTCGCTTCTTTTTTCTCCCCCCTCGATGTTTCTTTTCTCTCGTGCCACGAGGAGAAACGTTTCTGACGAAAAAAGGGGCTCCGCCGGACAATTCTAAGTCTTTTTCTTTCAGCAAACTTTGCAATTGAAAATGTTTTAAGTCGCGGCAGCCGGGGCTTGGTTTTTAATAAATTTTTGCCCTTTGGGTTTATTGTTTCAGCTTCGCCGGATGAGACGTAAATTTTCACAAGCCGGCTGCACTTTCAGCTCTTTTTGTTCTCCGCGTTCGCCGACGTCCGATTCATCTCCGAAGCGCCGGCGCTCTTTCGAAATTGTTTCGTTTATTACGGGCGTCGCTAATGATACTCATTACTCTGTTCCAATCTGCATTCGATGACCCAGATAACGCCTGGTTTAGATGATGAAAATACCTTAAGATGTTCGCGATTGAAATAATTCTGTTGAAGGTATAAATATGCTGCGTTCATAAAGGTATTTAAATTGTCGTGCTTTCCTCAGGTATTTCAAATTTTCATGTTTAGGTCATAATATGTGTTCAAACGGATAAAACAGTTAAAACAGTATAAATTGAAATGACAAACGGTGTTTATGACCCTTTAAGCACGTTATTTCGTGGCTAATTGATTCAAAATTGATGACGATAACGTCGCGATGTTTATTATTAGCAATTCATGAAACATGACAAGTGAAAGTTTACCCATTTCGCCGATAAACTCGAAATAGTTTTGTATTTTGGACATATTTAGGGAAGTATTTTGGATATTTTTGTTGCTATAATATCGTCGACGACCTTAAAATTAGCATTGTTAGGCAAATATAATTACATTTTAAATGAACACACGTATTCTGCTATTGTAAAATCGTAAGTTAGTCTTTTACCAGTTTGTCGAAAAAATGTATTTTATGCTAAGTCTTAACAAACCATGAACCGATCGTCTCACGCACTTCCGATTTTAACAGCACCAAGTTACCTCGAAAATATTACATCAACATTTCAATAAACATTATGCAAACGTTGCATCGTCGTGAGCCACTTTATTGCTCGCCAATGTTATGTTTCAGTAATGATTCAGCGAGTGGGAGAACGCCGAGCGCGATACCCCAAATGCACACAACCCGTACAGCACGACAGTATAACCAGCGGCATTTAAAATCCGTTCTTTCACTTCAAGTGTTTCTTAACTTTTAATATACTTGGCGCGGAGTTAGCGCTAAATAAATACAACCAAACGGTTTGAGTTATTTCTGCCTGAGCGAATCCGAAAGCCAGAAATGGAAAAAAGAGCGAGTAGGTCCGGCCAAATGAAGTTGCTCATAATGAAAGTCCCTCTTTTCCCCTCTCACTTCTTTTGTCTTTCCTTTTCCCTCTTAACCTCTTCCTTTTTCTTCCCTCCCTCTATATTCGATTTTCGAGTCGAAAAACTTGTTTGCCGTCGAACTCGAGTTCCGATAAGTAGCGAGCAGTTGAAATTTTGATGGGAGGGACAGTGGTGGGGCAAGATTCCGGCGTGGTTAATCGGCTATGCCTGGTACAGGCTGTTTATTGTTTTCCGGGTTAAAGGGGAGGAGGTGTCGGGAATCTCTAAGTTCGCATTAAGCCTTCAATATCAGGCAGTGGCTGTAGGTGCGGATGAATTTTCAACCCCGGATTACCTTATCTGTGCGTTTGCGCAGCCGATTGTTATGATGTGGGGCTTGAACCCCCCTCCCCCCCTTTTTCCCTCGCCTATCCGTTCAACGAGGCGTCGCGCGACAATTCAGAACTACGATCGTCTTTCGTTGACCGTATTAAGATTATTCGTTTTGTCGCAATGACGTCGGTCGTTTAATCACCGCGAAATCAATTTGCAAATTAGAAACGCGAGAGAACGCTTGGCCAATTTTTCAAGCTTTGTTGGAAAGAATTGTAATTACGGGTACAGTTAAAAATGAACGCCGCATCATCAATTACGATTTTTGCAATTTATTTAGATTATGGTTCATTGTCGATTTCGCGAAAATAAAATTGAAATTGGTTTCTTTTCATCGATAAACTTACAATGACTCATATTAAATTTAATTGTTTTTTCGTTTTTGATAATTTACGTAGTCAATATATAATACACATTCGATTATAATACTTTAATACTATAGTAAATAAAACCATTTATAAACTTCATTTAAATATCAACTAAAAATGTGTAAATGATTTAAATTTGAAATAAATAATTAAATTAATTACAAGAATATAGATTTTAATGGAATTAAATAAATTTATAATATTACTGCGATTAAAGTAAACTGAAAATTTTAGTTTACCAATCTAATTTTCGTAGTTTAATAATGCCACGACAATCGACTTATGGAATTCGTAAAGTTTCAAGTAACAAGTCTTCACGCACCGTCGAGTGTGCGTGGGTTACGATATTAAAGCGAAATAACAATCACTTTTGTCTACATTGTTTTCGCTTTGTTTTTTTTAAATCCAAGAGAAAGTTCACCGATGGAGAACAATGTATGAATTACGGTTGCGGACTTGGCGGAGAAATAAATCGTTAGAAAAATGAAAGGTGTTACGTTGCATTTGTTTATTTAATGATTTCATGAAGAAATGCGTGTGCTAAATGAAATTGTTGTTTCCACATTTCAAAAAAGAATTTTCTTTTTAAAGTTGCGAAAGAATGTTGAATGCAAAAAATGCAGATTGGTAAAAGATCGCAAAATGCACAGAATGACCATATTCAGTTCACGTTAATGCTTTAATAAAAAGGTGCAAAGTAGTATGAAAAAGGCGGAGGATTGCAAATAATGAAAACACCAGTTTTCAATTGAGAAAAAGAATACGGTCAAAGGATAGTTTCTTGCATGCAACTGCGTCAAAAAAATGAGCAAAAGAAAATCGCAGAAAGAAAGATGGAAAGAACACAAGTAGCATCGTTCGGAATAAATATTCTAATAACACGTGATGCTCGTAGCGCCGAAGGCGCACGCACGGCCGCTTAATTAAGGTAAAATAGAAATGATTGCAATGAATGCATTAACCTTTTAATCCGTACTAATACAATGCATGGTTGTTTTTCAATTGAAAGCAACGGGCAATCCATTTCTTCGGCGGGTTTGTTGTCGCTACGGGGGCGGATGACTTGGAACCCACGTAAACGAACCAGTATCCACTTGAGAGTTAACGCAATTAGCAAGCGGAACAGGGAACAGATCGGTCGATCGCAGTGATAAAATCAAAATTGATGAACAAAATATCTTTTGTCTTTTCTTTTCAATTTAATTATTTCAAAAGATAAATTAATAATGTTTATGGGATTATCGTTTAGCATCAACACGAGTAAAAAACACTCCAATTTATTTTATAAATTGATATTTATTGTATAAAATCAGTCAAGTGCGTAAAAGATAACTTTTGTAAGAATTTATAATTGTTTAAAGTATAGTCTGTAAAGTTGCATACATGTTTTTCTGCAGCATTCGTCGATAAAGTAGAGTCCGAGTTCAATTAGTTCATTGTCACATTTTTCGCATTCTCATCCTTCGAGTCTCTTTGACTTTCCAGACGTTTTCGCTTTTATTTTCACATCTTCATGCAAATAAAAGGTAACGCATACAGAAGCTAAGACCGCTTTTAAATATACGACTAATAAAAACAGTGGACAAACCTTTACGCGCCGTCATCGAGCGGGACTCTATTTATTCGGGCGTCGCTACCTTTAGCGCGTAATTCAATTTCGCGAACGTTTTGACAATCAAACGACGAACACACCGACGAAGAAAAACAATCAATGCGTCGGTGCATAAGATCTGGCGGACTTTCCTACCGATCCGCTTATCCTGCCAGTGCCTCGTTCCTTCGAGCGGAAACAGAAAACAATGGCCGGGCCAACTCGGTCGCGCTAACAAAAGTAACGATTATTCGCAAACAAATTCACGAATCAGAAGACCCCGACGCATCTACACTTAGCATTTAGTCAAACTAAAAACATTAACTACAGCAATATAAAAGGTAACGGAACGAAGACTATTTGCGTTCTGAAAGCAACAAAAATAAGTAGTTAATTAAACATAACCAGGTTTCACAGGTTAACTTGAATCACACTCGCAATCCGTCACGTGAATAATCTATACTGTTGTGCTGACAGTTGTTAACTGCTTTCTCAGTGGCAATCCGTGCCAATCTGATCGTACCGATTGCGCCAAGGAAATGAAAAGTCCCGGTAGCATCGCGGGACTCGAGCGAACGAGCTCTTAAGAGCCGGCGTAGCGACACGACAGGACGGTTTTCGTGGGCGATTTGAAATTCGAAACAGGCCGGAATGACTCTGGCGTGATATCATCGGATTTCGAGGCGCGCGCGCGGAATCGACGGCTGGCAGAAATATTTCAGCGACACGTGTGTGCAAGAACGTGCGCGCTCACACACACGAGCGGCACGGCAACGCACACCGACGGAGGAGCAAACGAGCGGTGCGTGTGTCGATATCGTGTGCGCGGCGGTGCCTAAGGAGGAGAAGCGAGACGGAGGCGCGTCGGGGTCCGGCTCGAGACTCGCGTCGGACGAGGATAGCCGCACGCGGCGGCGCGGGGTGCCGCGACGGAATGACGGTGAGTTGCGCACGGGTCACAGTGGAGGGGGACCGTACGGGCGAAACGCGTAAACAGAGTCAACATGTAAACAGGCCACTCGCGAGACAAACAACGCGGGGCCGCAGGCTGTTCACCGAGCGAGGCTCGCTCGCTCACTCGCGCGCGCTCCGTTTTCCTCGAGCGCACGCCGGATTTCATTGTCGCGGATTTTCGCGGACGAAGTTCTTTTACGCGAAGATTGCCGGCGTCGTGACGAAGAAGAAAACGAAAAGGTGCCGCTCGGGCTCGCGAAACTCGAAGGTCGACGCGCAGTTTGCCGGTTTCGCGGAGATGACCCTGTGACCTTGAGAAACTCGCGACCAGTGGACCGCGTGCGTCACCTTGGCCACCGATTTTCGCCGGCTTGTCCGACGCGAAGTTTGGAGAGCCGACCTTGAGGACGAGGATTTCCGAACGGACGAATGGTAAGAGCGGCGACGATCGGAAGTGAATTTCGGGTACCAAGTCTAGCTAAACCGGAGAACCCGGTCGAGGTTGGGACAAAGGTTTCGCTTGAGTTGTTGATAAGTCGATCGGCTCGACGGAGCTGATGGAATTTCATGGAAGCGGCCAACTGGTTTGAAGAAACAAAGAGCCGCGTCGAGAATTTCAACTGGCCGTTGCGAAGAGTTGCGCGCTTTCGGCACAACGTGACGTTCCACGAGGTTTAGCGGTGGAGGTGATTTGTTTGTCGCTGAATGATAGTACTGTGCGTGCGGGTATCGCTTGGATTTCCATTGATTTCGAGACGCCAGTAACCAATCGCCGGCGAGTCTCGGTTAGCCTTCGCCGAAGAACTGCAAGAGCCAGAAGAATGACACCTTTGTGATGCGTGTTACATAGGAACTTTTTATCTCCGTTTACATTCGCTTATCTAATATCGATAACGTTGTGATTATTCAACGAAGAGCATCGTGTAACAACACAGCAGACGTGAGCGGATCATCGATTTTTACGCGAAATCAGCCACGATTGTACCGGGATTTCGGCCGTAAGTCTCAAATTTCACTGGTTCGAGCGCGCAGGCGCAGACGCAACGACTCGCCACGATTGTTTGTTCCGGCGGAGTGTTGCCAATTAAATCAGTGTCGTAGTTTTTTCGTTTCCACGAGTTTTCTTCGTTTACGCGGAACAACCATAACGCGTTGTTGAGTGAACGAGTGTGTGAGTGTGAAGCAAAAGCACTTGGTGCGTTTGTTAGCGGCTATTGTCTGCAGCGAAGCCGCATTAGTTTCGCGATTCAAAATATGCGGTTCTTACGGCGCGATTCGAGCACGACGTTCAGCCGTGCGCTGATTGGTTCGGTGAAATGCCAGCACGCGGATTCGGATGTCCGTGCACCGTATCGGAACACGTCTAATTGCAAGTGACATGTGCTATCAAGCAGCCGTCGAAACAGGTACACCTTCGTCAAAGGATTTAATATTCAATGAGTCAGTGGATGCATTAGACTCGTTCGTTTGTATCCAAGTTTCAATGAGAGGCAGCCAGTCGTACTATTAATATTAAAATTATTACATTGATCTGAATGAAAAAAGAACAAAACTGTAACGGTATTAATTCGTGTATCCCGATCATCGGAAGTAACATTTTTCAAACGAAGCATACTTGTTTCAGTAGAATGTTCTTTCACTCAAGAAAAAGAACACTTTTAGAGAATCGTTGCTTCATTTGAGTCACTGTTAAGTATAGCATATGACTATTTGAACATGTTCACTCGTCGAATTTGAATTATCAGGCCGGTTGATCGCAAATAAAATTCTGTTTGCACTGTACAATAATTAATCGATATTGTACTTGTGAGATTAGTGTCATTCGGTCAAATGCTTTTTAACTTGCAGTCGGTTTGTTGATCGAAAGAGGGCGGATTGGCTAGGAAAACTGCGCTTGTGTTGTTGAACCAGCAAAATTATTCAAATTAAATGAAAAATTTATGAGATGAAACGTTTGGAAAGAAAGTTGGCTGGCGAAACATAGTGTCTTTTCGTAATGTATTTCGCGTTATCTTGTCGATTTCGTTTTTCAAGTTACACAATTTTAAGTAAGCGACGAAGCATCGTGGCTCGATGCCAAAGAAATGCAGTTCAAATCGAATGCCCGGGGTATCGATAGGCGAAAGAAAAATAATCATTTCGCACGCTTTAATGCCCTGGATTATTCGAGCGGCAGATCCCGCGACGATCGAGCTTCGTGCAGATAAAACAAAACAATGTCATAAATTGGTGCCATATAACGATGACGTAGCATAAATAAAGATATGAGTCATTTTTATTGTGTTGTTTACAGTGCGGCGCTATAAAATTAAATTTAAAATTTCATTCGTGCTATCATCAATCAACCCGGACAACTGTTGACTAAACATTCGCGCCTTTTTCTACCGTTTTCATTTCTTATATTATTTTTATTGCTATTGTTATTTTTATTATTATTTTCATCATTATTTATCTTATTTTTGCTTATGTCGTTATTATCGTAATTATTATCATTTATAGTATTTTTACAGATAAAATTGTTTATTTCCTTTTCGCTTCGTAATTACAGAACGTAACGATAAACATGCTTTAAATTAAACTTCAGCTGCAAAACTCTTTGACGCACACTTTTGGCTCATTTATGACTAATAAGACTCACGACGCATGGATCTCAAATTTCAATGACAGTTTTCATTTCTCGTTCTGTCTTCTTTAATAAAGTGCAAATTTCGCGCGTTACGTAACGCGCGTTTTTCGCGATCATGTTGCGCTTTTTCGTTCTTTACAAAATAAATTTATCTATTATTTACGACACATCTTGAGTAGAAGAATGCTTGCTGCGAGCTGCAAAATTAGTTTCTTGAATTGGTTTTTTTCCCCTCGTGCCTTAATCTTATATTAATCCGTCTCTGCATCTCCAAAGGCTTGTATTTACAAAACATGAATACAAATATACAGTACGAGTAACAAATATTGTTGCTAAAAATGTTTTGCAAACCTAACTGGCACAATCGGTAATATCACTTTGACTGTGCCCTCTAAAACATTACCGAGTCATTTCGTCGATGGTGGCGCCGCTCAACAACTGATTGTTAATTTCGTGTTTGTGCGTTTCGCTACTTGCTATTCATTTTCTGGCTTTCTTTCTCTTTCATTTAAATTCACGTGTTCCTAGTGCAAAGATTTTGTATTAAGTTCAAATTAAATTTTTTTGTCCCGCAGTATTACCTCCGATCGTAACAACAGAAGTTAGAACAAAATTAATATTCATTTGATACAAATAACTTGATTGCGTCATTATTTATTTCACGTATTCAGAGTGAATAAATTTGAGAATATTCATTGAAATGCAAAAATTTGTTTTTCTTCATTTATTCAAATCATAGACTTTATCATAATAAAACGTAAATATTACTTCAATAAATAAAAAAAAAACCTCTTTTTTTGTAAAACACACTGATTTTATTAGAAAAATGTTTGCTATCTAATCAATTTTTTATATCAAAAGACTAATTCAGTTACAAAAATAATACACTTTTGTCAAAAAAAGACTTACTTTGCTGCAATTCATTTTTGTTCCCTTTTTCCTCATTATCTGAGACTTTACAATTTTTCGAGATAACAAATGATTAACATCAAGAACTGATTAATCGAAATCTTTAGCAAGACACATTGTAATTATTTAACGTTATAATGTTTCTCCGTGTGATTCTGTATGCATGTGCATAAGTTTTGTTTATTTCTAATTTTTTTCCTTATCCTTTTTTGCTTAAAACACTAATTTTTCCTCTTTTTTTTTTTTTTTTTTTCATTATTTTTCCTCACGAAGAATTCTCTAAACTTGTTTGGAATTCAATTCATTTATGACGCACTAATAAATAAACTAGATAAAAAAAACTTGGTTCTCATATCTCAACGAACGCATAAAATAAAGCATCGAAAAACGTTGATCATCTTTCAAATTAATTGATACAAGTATAGTGTACTAGACGCTAAAATACAAAATGGACATTTATACGGTTTTATTTGAATTTACTGTACAATATTAGACACAAAAACTTGCCTTACGTCAAAGCGCAATAATAATTCCCTGAAGAAAAGCCATGCTCGCTCGACGAAGCACTTTATCTTTCTTAGCAACGAAAACAAAGAAGAAATGAAGTGCAACAATCGCGCCGTAGTTCCGACATGCGCAAACAAAATCAAGAAAACAACTGATACGCAAATAATGAGCCTCGCGCTTTGAGATTACATTGAATTCATGATATCATACTATTGCTCAGAGCGACTTGGCGTGCGTTGCGGTATTATCGAAAGAAACTATTGTCGACTGTTATTAACAATACGTTATTATTAAACCATACAGCAGACTTCGACAGGCGTGCAACACTTTTGCACATTATCACGGCACGTTTTAATTGTTCAGCGACTATCACAGTAATCGCGTTACAAACCTTTTATCTCCCGTGACGACCGATTCGGTTAGGGTTCGGAAACGTAACCTTGAAACTCGTATCAATTCTTGTGACCTTATTTCGCGTCGTGTGCGCGATTTCCGATCGATAACGTTTCCGGAGTAGAATTGACAAATTTGTATTTATTTAGAGATGAATGACTGAAATATATATATATAACACTCGTAAGACTTTAGTTTTTGATCCAGGAGATATTTCTTGTATCAAAATTCAAGCTATCTAAATATTTTGTCACAGTACATTTTGAATTAAAAAATTAGAAAGTTTTAAAAATTTAATGGTTAGATTGAAAAAATTTAAAAGATTGTAGAATATTTGTAACTGCCATTATCATGAATGAATAGATTTCAGTCTCTTGAAAGAATCATCTTGAGCTGCTACAGTTTCGTTCACAATATATATCAAATAATTTTTCGATACTGAATGTTATAAATAAATGCCACTGTTTTTACTATCTTTAGGTTGCGACATTGAATCCGTAATGTTTCTTTTCTTTGTGCATCTTCCAAAGCATTTTTTTCATAGAACGAATAATTTTATGTAACTTAGTTTTGTTTATCAATTTTGATTCTTTCGGACGACGGTAACGCGTTACCTTCTCGCTCAGGCAATTAGACCAATCGAAACGACTTCAACGAACATCTGCATTAAAGTTACATAATGCGCAACAATCAAAAAGTCAAAACTGAAACAGGCAATGATAATCATGTTTTTCTTTTTTTTTTTTTTTTAAGCCAGCACACGAACACGAGCCGTTTGATTTTTATTCGTTAAAAATTTACTTTATTGATGCACGTATCAATTTGATATCAGAAACCGTTATCTTTATTTAAATTTAAATTTTGCTATTGTTATAATTATTTACTTTCATATTCATTTAACGACTTTATAACAATAAATGTACCGAGTCAACTAAATGTGAAATTAATTCTTTTGTACATATGAACAAAAAATCTATTGACCGGTTTATTAATACGAAACAAGACAAAATAAAGCAGCTCTTATTAACTTTTACATAATTTTCCAAACCCTATTGTCGTTGAGAACCGTCCCACACAAATAGTAGGCAATTGGAATACGAACAAATCGCTGTTTTGCGAATGTTCTCACCGGCGTTGTTAATGCAGTCGCTTTGAGTGCGCTTTAACCACGGCAAGGAGAAACGCGCGGATCGCGAAGCGTTATATTTCAATACAAATGCGACTTGCGTTGTTACATTTTTGCCCCCCCCCCTCCTCCTCCTTTTCCAACCTCTCGTTCGTTGTTCCTTTTTCTTTCAATTTTTGCCCGCGCACGCGGAGTCAGTATCCGTGAAAGAAAGCGAAAGTAACACGAGACAATTCCAGCGGCAAAGACGGCCGTGTGAGTGTGCGCGTGCGTTCAGGCAACGTGCACGTAACACGTGATGCGAATGCAATGAAATTCGCGCGACTCTTCCGATTGAAAAAGGTTACGACTAAAGCGACGCGGCCGAAAATAAAACGGCCCGGGAATTCGTCCGGCAATCAACTTAAATGACACTAACGAAATGAGATTGAAATTAAAATGATAAATTCATGCATTATTCATGCGCGCGTCGCTGTGTTGCATGCTCATTTTTTACTGCTTCCCTCGCACTCTACACATCTGTCCGTCTCACTCGCTCGCCAGTCCTCCCACCTCCTCCGTCGCGCTTACTTTGTTTCGTCGCGTCTGCTACTTCGCATGTTTACTCCGTCTCTGTCCTTGTCTACCTTTGATGCCACTGCTTCTTCTGTTTCCTTCCATGTCGGTCGCGGTTACGTGACAAACAACAAAAAATACGATTGAATTATTGCAGGATTTGAATGTCGGAAGGAAAACAGTTTGGCCGACTTGTTTTGCCCGACTTTTTCGCGAACGAATTCGGCATTATAATCGACCCCTTTTCAACTCGAGACGGCGGATGTTAGTTGGCGTTTCATTGGCTTGTCTTTAGCGAAAAAGTACTCGGGCGTTTCAATTACGTTAGGCAGTAACTCGGCCCGATAATGTTTCTGACAAATTATATAATCTAGTTTTTTGTTGTGAAATTTTTCCGTGATCTATGAAGCGTACATGCATTGAAATATTTGAATACTTGTGTTAAGAAAAAGTTATTTACGATTGGGCGAAACGAACGATGACGTGAAAATCGTATTAAAAAAAAAAAGGTTTTTTATATATATTTTAATAGACAAACCTTATCAAACAACATTTTGTTGTATTGAAAGATTTGGAGTAAAATTTCACAGAAACTTGAACAATTTGTGGTGAGAAATCGACTCATCTAATACATACTTTGTATTTAGGTGATATGTTCAACGTTGAAAAATTAACAAACTCATTCGTAATTCACATATAATAAAAAACTCGCAAGAAGTTCGCAACGAGAAGAATTATTTTTCAATAACTCTGACTGACTATTTCCATAAAATGGATTGAAATTTTAGCGAACGCGTAGCATCACTTAGATTCTTTCCTTATTGTTTAATACATTTTTGTTCGATTCGATCAAACGGTTACGTGTTATTACAAAACGTAGTTCAATGTATTCAAATTTGAAATTCAAATGTTGTTAATTGAAAAAGCAAATCCAGATGCAATAAATTCATCGGCATTATGTTGTATGTTTTTTCAAACCTCCACGCACATCGCATCATTTTGCGCGTGAGTGAGAAAGGAAAAAAGAGTTGCGACTAAATTATCATCACTAAATTTTATTGTTAAAACGAAATAAGCGTTATTTACGAACTTGTTGAAAAACGCGCACACTTGTTTATCTTGCTTTGTTTCTATTGTGAAAAAATAATGTTAACAATAAACAGAGACGCGGTGTACAATTGTAATCTACAATTTCTATATTGAACGTGTTTGAAAACAATGTTGACGTTTCACAGTTGAGCGCGCACATACACGTTTCATTGAAGTTACAAGAGAAGAATTATTAAGGTGCGCGTGCTTGAAAAACAGTGTCACTTTTTCAAAAGCGGGAGCAAAATAACGTTTTTCTAGCTACTATGAAATTACTATGACTTATGGTAACCTAAATTTATTGTGTACATTGACGGTAAATTATGCAGTTGTAATAAAACGTATTACATATTACTAAATATTTCAGCCAATTAGAAAAATACTGTAATATTTAACAATTTGTGATAACAAAAAAAAAAAATTGTTTTTGATCGAACTGATTGGCGTGCCGCTATTCGTTTGTTTTTTTCATAAAAGAATCAGGGAGATGCAATGAAAAAAACAGTGTATTTTTACACGCAGTTCGGGAGTCACGGGAGGGTTTAATAAAATTGCATTTTCGTTCTTTACATGATGTTTGTTCGGTTGCAGCAAGAAAATTAGTTTTCTCGTTGCAAGTAAATTTGACTTGGAAAAATATATAAAGGAAGCCTGTGGGAACGTGGAAAATTACATCATAGTCGCGTTTTCATTCGATTGGTTTTGCAAGTGTTGTATATTTTCCGAGGGAAAGAATGCAATTTTTATATTTGTTGATCCCGCACTGGTTCAATGCAGGGAAGAGATTTGGCTCAATATTAACAAGGGATGGATTTTAACAAACGAAATTAAAAGTTTTAAGTTTGGACGAGAAAAAAGTGCCAACATTTGTTTGCATTGTATCAACGGAAAATCAGACAGGGCCGAATTCGTCAGGTTTTATTGAAATTGGAAAAAAAGTGAAAGAGTGAGGGATGAGGGATAATAAAAAGAGAAGAATAGTACAAACGAATTATCTTTCGAAAACTCAAGTTTTAATTTTGTGACAACTTTCGACTTGATGGAGTCGCAAACAAGTTATTGTAACTAATACTTATGAATCAATATTTTAATTCTTGCCCAAACTGTTGAAATGAAAAAGATAGAGGTTTATCAATAATTTTCGGATTTTGATGTAAACGAAAACATACGCTTCTTATCGTAAAAGGTAATGAGAGTAAACTAACAGTGACAATCGAGGCTGTCTTGAAGGAAATTATTCGTTTGAATCTTACTTCAGTCATTTGTAAATTAAACTGAGTCATGCAATAACCTGAAAGAAGGATTTCCTGTTTAGGTCTCACATTCCAGCGTGGAATCGCGAGTGCACTTTTTATTGTAGATTTTACGGCATACGCTGAGAACAATTTTCGTTGATACAATTATTGTTTACTGCAATGCCGTAACTTCAAGCAGTGACGTTAAGTTTTTAAACAAAGAATAATGTTCTAATCGTTGTGGGACTTTAAAATTTACACCTTACTCTTTACATAGCACTTTACAATCACATTTTTTTTACCTTCATGGTAAACGTTGTTATGAAACAATTTCAAGTAACTATGTCCATTAGAATTGACATGATTAAAACATAATTTCAATACTTAAACTTCAAAATATTTTTAAAAATATTTAAAATTACTAAGATCACTGACATTAAAGGTAAATCCTTTTTGTCATAATAAAAACAATTAAATTTGTCTTCTACAAAAGTGACATTCGAATAAAATGTATGAGCTTGAATGATGTCTTTAAGAAAGTAACTCGCATTTAATTGAATTTTAGTATTGAAATTAAAATCACACGATACGGGTCTATCAGACCTGAACGAAACCCAAAACCGTTATCTGTTTCTACACGACAAAGACTTGAAGCAATATTTTCTTTTCCCGCGCATCTACTTAGAACATATATCAAACTTAGAAAAATAACGGACGATAAAACAAGGTAAATGAAAATGGTTGAACGAAGAGGAGGGAGAGTTTAGCCGACTTTGTCCCACTTGGGCGCGCGATACACGAGATGCATATTAATTCGATTAAGAGAGTCCTGGCTGACCCGGCACATCGGGCCGCGAGATTCTCTAAATCACGTTAAAGGAACCTTACTCGGAAGGAGCCGTATATTATTCAAATCTTAGGAACGCGTACGTGCACGTAACCCCGACGGTTCCTGCTTCTTAAGATCATCGGTCGCTAACCCTTCCTCCTGCAGTCGCTCTTATTTCCGGCTTAGGACAGCTGAATATTACCGTAGCTGGCAGTAACATTTGTGCGTGCGAGTCGCGCCACGAAAAAATGCCTCGCCAGTTTGCGAATATATCATCCAAAGTATAATGCGATTACGTGTGTTGATCTTGGGATAAATTATTAATGCTGAAGTTATGCAATTATTGAGATTCGACAAAGTTCGCCGTTCCTTTGCAACTTTTTTCTTTGTATTGCCCCCCTCCCTCCTGCCTTTCTCTTTCTCTCTTTCTTTCTATAAAGCTTTCGGCTTTTGTCTTCCCTTCAAACGCGATAAATTTATCAGGATTTGTATCACAAGATCAAACTATCGAATTTTCGAGTTTTGGTTCAATGCTTTTTAAATTTTGCGCTTTAACGTCGTTAATCAAACTTTAATTATTTTCAAACAAACATTTTTAATTCAATTAATATACATAATTTTACTTGGAATGTGGTGTAAAAGCAAAGTTTTTGTACTCTAAAAATATAGACATTTCATTGAGTAAATTAATTTACTTGAATCTGCTTCCGAACATACAGTCTGTTCCATAAGAGCGTGTCGTTCATAACTTCTGCACTGCAGATAAATTAAATCAAATAGCTTGCTTCAAATATGGACAATCTCGTATTTTTTATAGCGCAATGCATTTTCGCGAGGAATCGTGAATAATAGCGTTGTATTGTTAAACAATATCACGATGTTTAAAACACAATTCGCCGACGATTTACATTAATTACCATTATGACGTCAAAAAAGTAAATAAGCGTATTTATTATAATCCATTCAATATTAATGAAGCAATGAAAAATGAGCCGCATTGACCAAGCAATTGCGAATCGTAACTGTGGTTCAACTCACATAAACTGTCGTTGAATTAAAAAAAAAAAAAAAAAATCTTACGGTCACGTAAGATTCTTGACGTAACCTCGACACTGACATAGTGAAGATGTAAGGCGTAATGACTCTTTTGTGCGGGATAGCCAATCGGCAAAGATACCTCGTTT
>JABFOV010000810.1:15231-31448 GCA_022817685.1 Aradophagus sp. ZL-2020
AAAAAAAAAAAAAAAAATCTTACGGTCACGTAAGATTCTTGACGTAACCTCGACACTGACATAGTGAAGATGTAAGGCGTAATGACTCTTTTGTGCGGGATAGCCAATCGGCAAAGATACCTCGTTTTCACATGCGAACGGCTTAATTATATATCCATTTATTAAGAAAAAATATAGCAAGCATTGGCTCAGGGGTGGGGGAATAAAGATAACAGAAAATGTAAATTATGAGTGCGTCATGTTTGCAAAAGTATTACAAAGACGGATGACTAATGTACACATGTAAAAAGTAAGCAATTCAGCGTAAGGCACGCGTGTATGAGTCAAGAAATAATATTAACAAACCATTATTTTGAGATCAAAACAATTGTTCGATTGGTCGCGTTGGAAAACTATTGATCTTTTTTTCTTTTGTTCGTTTTGTTTATTTTTGTTTTTTTTTTTTGTTTTTTTTTTTTTTCTATACATAACTCAATGACTATTGAAAAATAATGTTTTTTCGTCTCAGTTGACCGGCACCAAAATTTGAATAATGACATGCAAACTGAGTTTAGTATTGCAAGCTATAAACATCAATAAAATCCCCGAAGAGCTGATTTGTGAAAAATATCACACCGGCATTTGTGACGCAGAAATCAAATTTTCCTTTGGTAAAAACGCAAGATGTACACAATAAGAAACGTAATATATGTATTGAATATTTTGCAAATAAAAACTGCAAAATGCAAGACGTGACACGCAACGTGTAATGCACGACATAACTCGCCATTTGTAATGCATAATAAATAGCATTGCACTGAATAGAGTATACAAAATTTTTACGAGCGAACACTTTGTTTCCAGAACTAAGCGTGTCGTTAGCTTTACGAAAGGCGGCGGTAAATATTGTTTCTTTCGTGATAAATGTTCTTTTATTACATTTCAAAATTTTAAAAAAAGCATTAATGGTTTCATACAAAAAAAAAAAAAAAATATTAGTATATTCGTAGACGGGGCAATAAGTATAGGCCAAATTTTGACAAAAACTAAAAAAATATGGTTTTTCGATTCTCCTGAGCTCATGCCGATTCCCAATTGTCGTTTCCGACTTTTTGGAATCCGGGACAACACTTTTTGTAAATGGGACCAAGCATGACCCAAATTTTGTTACGCGCAGTGTAATCTGATTATAAGAAATAAGTGACCAGCCAACAAAAATTAACGTATACGCATTCTCGCGACATTCGACCTAAAGAAATAAATCAGGTGTCAACATTGTTGAAAATTTAAATCGATGACTAAGTTATTAAAATCGCTTTCAATCATTCAAAACACTAAATCAGTTTTACTTTTAATAACAATCGATATTTGTTATTTACCTTCATTATTTTGGTTATATTCTGTCTTATTTCAAAAATGCAATCATCATAATATAACAAATTGACATTGTGTTCTTTTTCAATATAAATATTTCAAAAACACGATTGTTTTCAACTCCCAACCCATGTCTATGTATATATATCAACTATGCCGTACCTTTTTCCTTCAAATTCTCCTATTTTCTGTCATCGTATCGCGCTGACTGGGCGGTAAATCCGAAACAACCGTCACTAAATCTCGATCACGATAGAAAGCCTTTAAAGGTCCCAAGGAAAAATTGTTTTGCGGCGCGTTCCCTTTATCTGCGCGATTTGAAAACTCTTTCAATTGGACCGCTGATATTTTCCCGCGCGTTTTTCCCTTCGCGAAAGGCCCTGAAAGGAAGAAAAGGGTTGATGGCAGTCAAGAGGTGAGGGTGGAAGGAGGGGGGGGGTCGTATCTCGACGTTATCTCGGCGCGCTTCCGTCGGCTATGGCAGGGGTTCGCTTGGAGGCGAGGATGGCAATGGGGAAGCAAAGGGGGTGCTTTCGGACTGGCGCTAAGCGAAGTCAAAAGAGGTCCGCGGCGTTTTCATGATTTTCCCAAGCTAATTGTTATGCATGGCGCGCGTCCCGGGCGTTTAGCCTTTAAGGTCCCCTGCCGCGAGTTTTTCGCCCTGAAGGCATGATAAGGACGCGCGCGTCCCGACGCTAAACACCATCCTCGCCCACTTTTGAGCTAATGCAAATTCCCGCACGAGTGGCTTTTATTTTAACGGCGAATATTTTTATTACGTCACGAATCGCGTGACAAAATTAACTGACGAGACTCGCCGGTTAATGAGGCGCGCTCATTTCGTCTTGTTTTCGGTCGCGAGGACAACGACTTTGGCTGTGTGTCTACGCGACGCGACGGTTAAAAACTTAAGATGTAGATTATGAGAATTACGTTGATTTGGAATAATTTTTTGCACTAAACTTACAAAACATAAATCGAATTAACATATTTTGCGGCTAGAAGACAGTGTAAAATGATATTTACCTGCGATGAAGCAGAAATACACCCAATAAGTTATTTCTTTTTTATGAATAAGCTTTTATATTTTATTTATTACGGGTGCCCGCGTTAAAGTCCTTCTTGCATTACCCGCCACTTCCCTATATCATCATTGAATTAAAGACGTTACGGGGGAACATAAGTTCTACTTTACCAACGTCGACAGATAAGATAAATCTTGTTAAATATTTATGTAGAGTCGATATTGTTATGCTTCCATAGATTTCAAAATAGTTTCCATAAATTACAAATCTTGTGTATTACAGTTAGTTAATTTAACAAACCGAATCGATGACTTTTGCATTGTTTAACAAATAACCCAGAAATGTCGATTTCAAGTTGTTTCTCGTTTTAGTGCATTTAAATTTAGGAGATCTATAAACCTTCTTTGACATACAGTCTCGAAATCAGACTTCCAATTGCATTGAATTTTGCAAAATGATCAATTCGCAATGAATCAGTGAATTATTCTCGCTACTTTCTCATGTCATTCAGATAGATTTAAAGTTTTTTCTTCGCTGGTCTATATGTTTATGTTCGTCTACGAACTTACATAAATTTGATGGTGAATGACGTACGGATGCAACGCAACGAAGACTGAGAAAAAGGGGTGCGGGGACAGAAGGGTTGCAGAAGTCTTTGCGGAAGTTGCGAAGGGTGACACGGTGCGAAGAAGCGGCACAATAAGGGCGTCACGGTGGCGACGTTTGCGTGGTTTGCGAGACTAACGCGGACCAGCGAAGACACAGCCGGCGAAGGAGCAGCCGACTATCGGGGAAAGGGTTGAAGCATGTCCGGTCGGGAAATAACTTTCTTACCTACTTACGCCTTCATCTCCTGAAAGCAACTAACTGAGAGACGAACCTCTTGGAGCCGCATTTTCGTCGAATCCCGTCACTTTTTCGTTACTCTCTGTGAATTAATTACACCGGATTTCGGTGATATTTTATTAAACGGCATTATCGTGCGGAAGGCAACAAGAATAACTTGGAGATTTAATGAAACAATATCTACTTTCCAACGATTATATTCTCACTTGGTTTCTATTTTCATAATTGTTCATTTATATTTGCAATTGTACACTATTTACGTAGAGAAAAGTATTAATTCATATCTTGCTTCGATGTACGTTGACAAAGCTGTTATTCTTTTTCAACAATTCTGAAGAGTAAAGTTACTATGAAATGGAACCGTTTGCATAGCAAATGTCAGTGTTACTATAGTTACTATAATTTGTATCCTTTATTTATCTAAGCATTTTTTTTTTAGTACGATTTATAATTGTACTGGACCGCCGAATCTAATATTGGCTGACAAATTTTTTTTTTTACAAACACGGAATACTGTTACAGAAGAATTCATATTAACCCGGTTTCCGGTTTTCGTCAATAATTCAGCGTCGAAAATGTAATGAAATTCTATATAAAACATCCTAGTAACCTTCTTACGGAAACGAGAGCGGGATGAAAAATTCACCAATAATCTTTAATAAGAACTCCAGGCTATGAGTTATTCAGTGAGAGTCGGAGCCGAAATTTGTTTTGTGTGTCAAATAGTAGAAAGGGGGCCGAAGTCCCGGGTAAAGAATAATGCACCGCGGCGTCGTGATCCATATGCATTGCCAAGTCAAAAATGAAACATTGAATCGTTGCTCGGATTTTCCATATCGCGTTTCGGCTAGTCCCGCCAGCCCGGGGAAAGGGCTAAAATCTGCGCCGAATTATCATAATAGCCAGACCGAAAATACCCGGCTCATTAATAAACAATAAATGCAAAAACTGCAATGAAATACCGCGAATGCTCGGAACACGTTTCAGGCACGTGTTTCGCGGCGATATCGATGTGCGGATAATCAGCGAGTGCACTGAAAGTACGTGTCGGCACGAGGTATATAGGCGACCGGTAGAAGTGTTCGGATCATCAAAGACATGCGATCTTGACGAGCCGTATTACAAAAACATTGCGCAGGTGTGGGTGTGGCCGCGGGCATACGTGTTTCGATGTGTGCTCTGGCGAATCAACAACATAATTATATCACTTTGTTCCGTTGTTATTTTTAATGTATTACATAAACAAGTCGTGTGATTGTGTTGCGTGTATCTGTGTGCACATGCACACGTACATGCTAAGAAACAAATAAACAGATGTTTGTGCATACACCTAGCGTCTGTTTGTGTGCAAATAGATTATTTTTAACGTACTTAAAACAAAATATATAGTGCAATATTTTTAATGATTTATTTAGAGTAGTTCTGTTTTTCAGGCACAGACATCAATTATAGCATCGGGTTATTGTAAAGTTTCATATTATGAGGGAAACAAAGACTTTAATTTTCTGTATATATATTTTTTTATTTTATTTTTATTTATTTATTTATTTTTTTTTAAGAATATTCGTGAGTTGTAGCACAGATTCAGTTGACGAATTCTATTGTGAAGCAGTAATTATTAAACATTTTCAGTAAGATCGATTGACTTATTCATTGATATTAACAGTTCCTAATGTTAACAATTTTTTAATATTTTTGCAGCAAACTTTTGTTTCGCAATTTCTAATATTCAGTTCATAGATATTAAATAAGTAAAATTTTGAATCCTAAAAACTGTGAAAAACGTGCCAGTACTCAAATAATTGTACTAATTTCCAAAACAATTAGAATAACGTTAATTAATATTGTTGATTGTATCAATATTTGTTTACTATACATATCGTTCAGTAATACGACCATAAAGTCTTAGCGTAGTTTTTTAAATCTGGTAATACATTGATCATGTTTGAAATAAGAACGGTCATGTGACCGTTCTTATTTGGAACATGATCGCAAAGTGTTTAAACTGCGCGAATCGATCAATCCTATTAAAAACGACCTTGTTCAAAAGTACAAAATAAAGCGACCTAGTTTATATTTTCTTGTGTTGATTTTCGGTTAAAATCTGAACTGGGCCATATTTTTTCATAATTTGAAACTAAATTTTGTTCTATATGACAAAAAAAAAACTACTATAACTGACTTCATATACTATGCTGTACCTTAATTATAGTATCTCTGAACTGAAACATCTGAAAAGAGTATATTTTCATAATTATACCACTATACAAATTAATCTGACATAGATAACTGGTATTACTTTTTATGTTATTTCATTGATATAGTTATGCAAATTCAACTGCAGTAACCCTTGTTATCTGTTAATGTGAAAATCGTAAGTATAAGTGATATTTATCACACGTTTCGTGTGATTTTTATACTACTTATGTACTGTATACAATCTTCGGCTTATCTTAAATCAAGAACCAAAGCGTTAAAACTCCAAACTGTTTTAAGTAAACGAAAGACACATCTCAAAACATTAACAGACGTTGTTCTTCTGGTCACGTAAATCAATCACATACGACAAATCGAAATACTTTGTCGGACATTAGAAAGTCAAATCAAAGTCTTTATCGAGACGAAGATAAAGCATTTATCTTTTAGTCATAGTTTTTATCGATTTGAAATGATGAATAGGAACAAGAAGAAAAAAAAAAGCGCGAAATAAATATACATTCAAATTGAAGAAAAAGCAAATGTGGCGCGAAATGTTGAGGCTTGTGTCGCATTAAGAAGAAAGAGTGTAAGAACATTCGTATTTATATGTAATTGTCAGATTGCATCGGCTCTTTTTTTTTTTTGTTTGTTGCGCTGGAGAGCGCGTTAAAGTGCGCGAGCGAGTAGCTTTTGTATGTGCGGGGCACACGTGTTCCGCGGTAATACGTTGCGTTGCGTGCCTCGATAACACGGCTCGCTGCTCGGCAGTATTTTATGCTCTCGCACCTTAGCAGCTGGGTTCTTCCTTGCAACGCGATATCACGGCTTTTGTGTTTACGAACTCTACGCCCACACGTCCGCTCGACTTCGATCGCGTATTTTCGCCAAATACCGCATCACGGCTTTTAATTGTTTCGCGCTGTTGTTTCCCGCGTCACCTTTTTTTGCGCTATTTTCTTATAAGATACTTCAGTCCTTCCGAACTGAAATTGTTCGTCCAGGCTGTAATTATATAACGGTGTATGTTGATCTCAACACGCTGCTAAAAAATTAACTTTTCAACTATGTCTTACTAATATTTGCCTAATCATTATAGTATAGCAAAGAACAAATTACTGACAGTTTTAGCGACGAAGCCTCAAATAAACGTCTCATCACGAATGGCCTGGTTTGAGGCTTCCGCCTTGTTTGTGCATTTCTTGAAAACAATGAAAGCAACGTATTTATTAATATTAAGCTGACGTGAGCTGTTTGTTCAGCCGTAAAACGCAATTGCGTGCAATTTTTGCGCATTAATTATTGAACGCAGTTTACTACAAACATCATGTACGGGCTTACGTTCGGTCGATGTTGTTTAAAAGTTTTTGTTTAGACGTCGCGAGGCATTAAAAATGCGGCTGCATTATTAAGTGAACGCATGCAACTATGCAAACGGACGTAGAATCGTAAACTGAGTACGATTGCTTTTAAATGCGTTCACTACAGCTAAACCGTTTTATATTTCATCCATACAGAGACGAGTGAAATTGCCATTTCAGCGTTTTTCTCCCGACTTCGATAAGCAGTATATTTGTTTCCACAGCAATGTCGACAAAACGAAAGCCGATGTTTTGGATAAGACAATCGGAAATATTCAGCACGTAACGGAATTATGATTATCTAAAAATCTCATTGCGACGATCGCAACATTAAGCACTCAAGTCGATACACTTTCTCATTTTTTCCCATCCAGTCGAAAACAGAGTTATCGCTGATTCTTTCTGCAGTGCAAACTTTCAATCAGTATTTTCCGCGATAACGCGTCATATAATGCCGTGTGTAATGTCGTAACTCAAAGACCATTAAAGATCGAGCTAAAAATAATCTACCGGCCGATAACATCGTGTTTCTCTGCGCCGATCCCGCGTCAAATATAGCATAGTTTCTTAGACCCTTGGAACAAGCATTTTGATGTATATTTGATATTGTTAATATAATGCCGTCATTCAGATACTTGTCGCAACAGTAGTACAGCGATAAACCATTATCGACTTCTGATTGCCGAACGAAAATTGGTCAAATTCGCAATGACTTTTAGCAAACCATAGATTATTTTATTTCATTTACAATATTACACTTAGATGTGTTCCTTCTACCTTAATCGGAAACGCTACTACGCTTTCGCGAACCGAGCGTTGTGCTGCGTTAATTATCGCGATTGTAAGCCGCGAATTACTGAACGAAAGGTTGCAAGATCCGTGGCCCAATGGTCAATTAGAAAAAGAAGAACAAGCGTTGACACAAGCGCAACATCCCGGCTGTATCAGCGGCGTTACGCAACTATTTTTATTTCGCCGTGCCATGACGCAAACGTGTCGCATCGATTGTAAACTCCGCTCGGCGAAAGATACGGCGCGGCTTTTCCGCTACATTGTGTTCTTTCTGCTTTCTACATTCGCGCGCTCGCGTATGCATATTTACGCGAAAGGAGGCCATCGCACGCCGTCCTCTTCCAGCCAACCGGCGTGTTATGCTTTGCTCGTCAATTGCTTCCTGTTGCACGTTTACCTTGCTTCTCACGATACTTTGCGCGACTCGCTAAGCCGTGACGTCGTCAGTTCAACTCCTCCGTTCGCGTCGCAGGAGACAATCGGTACCGCGTCATGATGTCAAAATTTCGGTCGAGATGACAATCTCGAGAAAATTTTAACTTATATTTCAACAACGGAATCTCACGTCACAGGAAATTTATTGCCCAAATAATAACGAAGCCTTAAAGCGCAAACGTTTCGGGACTTTGGCCAGTGAATTAATTGAACAGAAAAAGGGCTTTTAAGGACCGAAACACTAAGTTAAAAAACATGAAATAAGAAATTACCTGGAAGACCGGTTGAATTAAATGAAATTAGACGAGAAATTTGTCTTAAGGGCTAGCAGCGGAATGCCGAAGAATAACAGGACAGATAAAGAAAGAAAGCGGGCTTCGTTAAACGGGCGGAGGAGTGAGAGAGTAAGAGAGAGAAGTTGCCGGAAAAGCACGCCACGTGGCGCGTCGAAAAAACGGAAAACGGGGGCGTTCGCGCGTTCGGGCTCCACGGCCCGGCACGCGGTCGCATGCTCACTGAATTGTTAGTACTTGTCACTTGGGGCCCGTTTGCTACTAAAACTTGCACAGAAAACAATCGTTCGATGTATTGGTCCGAACGGGTGTCGGTCGTATCTTGCTGGTTGATCAGTTCAGAGCTGGGAACAGAGTGTCGGAACGCCGATTTTCGGCGGCACGGTATAGCTGATCGCGACTGACGCCTCATTAGAAGCGCGGCCTAATTACATGTTTGCGGCCGATAATTATGTCGCGCCACGATTTCCAGGCGTCGATAGAACGTAGCAGCGACCGGTTTACGGGGATAGCATTTTACTCGTTACGATTGTTAATATGTTGACATCTGTGACCCAATACAATACCATCCCAATAGGATTGTATTTATTTCTTTACTTATGAAACATAAATGGATAATATATGTATATACATATATTTTATTACCTTTAATGAAACGAAATTACTGCGTATTTTATACTACACAATATCAAACGATGTATAAGTATATTCACTGATGTTTAAATAATTGCAAAATTATTTGCTTTTATTAAAACTGAAGTGCTATGTGACATATACGTAGCTTAACAAGCGTGTGATTGTATATTTTCCAAACAATGTAACGTTCCATGATATACGTTCAAAATGTAAATGAAAACTAATAAAACGTAATTAAGTGTATCAAACGTTTACATAATTCGATTTCGACTTTAAAAAAAATTATCGTCACATTCGGAATGTAAATTATTCTCGCAAAAACTGCAATTTATAATCAGGCTCAACATTTTTGCTTCTGTTTTTTCTTTTCTTTTTTCTCTGGTCGCCCTAATACAACACGGTAATACAATTTATTACTCATTAATATCTTCAAATCGCACTTTTAACAATTATGCAATAGCAATCACAAAGTCTAATATGTGTATTGATTTAAAGTTTCCTTATATATTTTTTTTCACAACAGCTTTTTTAAGCACTTAACAAAAAACGCAATTCTTACATTCTGCTGTGGGAAACGATAAATTCTGTTATCCAAAGTTGTAAAAGAATGCAAAGTAAATTTTGTCGTAAGCAAAATTTTGTATAGTAATATCTTAATGTTTAAACATTGTATCTCAACCATCCCAAAAACAGTTTTTAATGCAAACAAATAGACAAATATTGCTTCAAAGTTAATATAAATTAATTATGAATAATGTATTTTACTCGCTCGTGTACGTCGCAAATCGAAAAGAACGAAAATTATTAATTTCAACAAAATAAAAATGCAACGAACAGTGAGATATTTGAACATCGCTCGTGATACTCATTAAATCGAAATTGTTTGCGTTCCAGCCGGTGGAAGTGATACGATGCCGCCGGCGGTATTAATGTCACAACCTCACCTCAAACTTGGTGACGAGAAAAAATAACAGCTCCTTTTTAAATACACGACGTGACACGTGAACGACCCCTTTCGCCGTGGAACATTTTACGATACGGACAATGCAAACGGCCAGGTTCCGCCGAGCTCGTCTTATTCGTTTATTTCACTTTATTCCGCGTCGCTGTATCAGTCATTGTATTTATTTTATTTCTCATCGGCTCTGATAAATCTTCAGATTACAGTATTACAGTGACACATCGAGTCGTACCTTATCGGTTTTTACACAACACCCGTGCGTATACGCGATTGAATAAATCAATACGAATATCCCATTTTTGTCCTTTCTTCGAACAAAAAAAATAGCATTATAGAACAATTTTATTGCTTATTAGATGTGTGCAAGAATAAGTGCTATTAGCGCGCGGCAAACGTCAGCTGCGAGCACGATATTCGCGACGCTGATTTTCGTCGAGATGTTTAGAAGTTACGAAGGTATTGCAAGTTGTCGTGCGATTTAGTTTCAATAAGAATACATATCGAACTTTATTTGAAGAAACAATTATTTGAAGAAGCCTATAGAAATCACTTTTTACATCATAATTTATGTGCGTAGGAAAAGTTCAAAGTTCTCTTCGGCGAGTAAAGTTTTTTGTCGCTTGTACAGCAACTTGTTCTTCCAAGTCAAACAACATTTATAAAATCGACCAATTCATTACGAAGGCATGTGTGTGCGCACGCGTGTGTTTTCGTAATACGTTCGTATCTTTATTCTTTTCTCTTCGTCTCCATCTTCCTTCCTCCCTTTATCTGTGTAAATACGTAAAACTCTAAGTTTCCACGAATGTTTGGCGTTGTTTTGAAAATAGCAGCAAACATTCGCACCGTATACTCGACAGAGCGCAACTTTGTCGTTGTAACGATTTATCGCAAATGATGTAATTGGCCGAGCAAAGAAACGCGCAGAAAGTCGGAGACGAGAGGAGAAGGAAGCACCGCGCCGCGTTTATTTTTCGTCCTCTCCCACGGGCGAATCGAAATTCCACACTTACGTACAATGCCTGGCCTACCAACCCTCTAATGCCAATGACCCGTCGGCTTATAGACATCGAGTCCTAGCTATATCCGACCGTCCGCACGTTGCGTATTCTTAGCACCGCACGAACGTATAGATTCCCATACGAACACTAACAATTTGTCTCCAGAAGAGACTGATAACTGAAGCAATACATTCATTATTTACGACGACGTAAAGTACCTCGTCAAAAAAGAAGTCGCGTCACTCGGGCCGATCGTATGCACGCAAATGCAGCAATACGGGCAGTCGCGCAGTAATACACCAACTCTACTGTTTTTTACTGTTTAATTTATGGGACTTTCGGGCTAGTTGCTTTGACCAAATTTTAATCAAGTCAGCGATCAACGAGACGTATTACGACGAATCACCTGTTAATTTCATCGTCAAATAAACAAGCATTAATTGCCGTTACGTAATTGAAATTAAAGGAGGAAAAAAATAGAAACAGAAGACGTTTGATCGTGTAAATTAAACCGACACGTGTACAACTTTATTTGGTATTGTCCCAGACTGGGAACTTCGTTAGAGGCATTAATCTAAATCTGATAGCAATGCGGAGATAAATTAACGTCGATGGTACTTTTGAATGAGCGTATAATTCACACTGACAACTGTATACTTAATAAATATTCCACTTAGACAACGGCGTTATTAATCGTCTGTATCATTATTGACTCGAAATCAGACCGCGAGACTGACTATTGTAAAGTGACGGAACAAGGACGATTGTCGGCACTTTTTGTATATCGAGTAATCCTCTTTGGAAAAGCGCCTCGTCCCGGCCGCAATAATGAAACACGACTTAATAAACGAGCCAACCGGTTTTCTTATTGATAACAATTACCATTATCTAGCGGCCATTGTCGGCCGAAAGTCTCTTTTAATTGTTCCCATTCTCTTTCACTTCCGTCCAACAACCAAACTGTTCATTTTGTGTCCACAGTTCATCAGCTTGCACGTCAGACTATCCCATCGTCTACCGATTGTCATTCCATAATATGTCCAACTTTTTTCGTACAATTTCAAAGTATGAAGAAACGGTATTTTACTATGACAGTAATAGTTTTCTTTTAATTTCATTTTTTAATTACTCATTTTGAAGAGTTTGAAAATTTCAAATCTAGTTTTTAAGCTTTGATTATACTTGACATTTAATAATTTGGCGTAATCCTTAAGAAAAAAAACAAAAAATGTGTTACTTTCAACACCACAAATCAACACATTTTTCGATCTTGATTTAATCGACTGCTCTAATTGAAACGAACGTCTCTAGAAAATGATAATTAGCGAGGAAAAAAGCGAATCATCAAAACTGGATCACGTGTAATCACTCGATTGTTTCGTAACGGCGGTTCGCGATGAGGGACGCCGGGCTCGGAATGCGCGATGATAGCGCGAACTCGTGCACGTCGCGTTACACGCGAAATTAGGCGACGTAAAAAGTCGCTCGTGACGTCAGCCAGTGACGCAGTGATCCGCTCATCCACGCCATCTCCCGGCTTAATTCGTGCAATAAAGTTTTCGTAGCGGCGGGGTAGTTCGTTAGTGCGGAGTACGAGGCGCTCCTTAATGAAAACAATTCTGGTTTATAATTCGCAATAAGTCGTGAGGGCGGGAGCAAGGGGCCGCCGGCTGCCGTTAGATTTTCACCTCACCTTAACCGGAACAGTAACGGCGTGCCTGCAGTCGGAGGTGTATACGCAATTGGAACAAGTCGCTGTAGGGTGCTTCGTGAACTCCGGTGAGGGTCGTTGAAGAATAAGAAGTGGGTGGCTCCTGGGGCCAAAATGACTGTCACGCGAAATGAGCCAACGCGGCTCGCAAGCCGGATGGCGGAGGGGATCTCGAGCCCCCTCTCCCGCCCCCTCGCTGTCTTCTTACCGGCGACTATTAGCAGTTTAGGTTCTACGAAAGCCGGCTGAATGTACACGAAATTCGTAATGCACCGCGATCTGTCCCGGAAGGGTTCTGAAACTGTGATGTCGTTTCGGCATTTTTCCGACATGGCCTGCTTATTTCGATCTTAATAACACATTCAAATTTTCATTTGATTTTCGCAGGTATTGTCTGAAGAAACAAGATTGTTCAAAATCGTTATCTATTTTTTTTCACATTTTCGTAAGACTGTGTACATTGTTTTATAAATGTTAAAGTGTAAAAAAGTCAGTCGTCAAATTAAATCTTATTAAGACAGATTGATAGATTTGAGTAACGTAAATGTCTGAGATAACATTGAAAGTAGAAAAAAAATAATATTAATTCCAAAACCAATACCGAATTAATTAATAAATTTTAATAATAAACTTTTTTTTATTATTAAAACAATTAAAAATGTACATTTTATAACGTTGTTATCCAACTTAACAGTAAGGCAATCTTATTTACATATTTAACATACATTCTGGAATCAAAATTACATTCATGATGGCTGAAGTCTTCCGCGCGTCTTAATTAAACGTTGTTCAGTTTCAATTCGACGCCGAATTCGCGACGCCGCGAAATATTCAATCAATTAACGCCGTAAAACGCGAATCACCGAGAAATGAATTCTAGTCGTTTGCTGCTGCTCATTAACATTTCTAACGACAATTTTTGCGTTTAATGGTCGAAATGAAAAGAGGATTACGGTGAGAATACCGGTGGTCGTAGTGATCGCGTTATCGTAATCTCGGCCATCAATCTATTCAGCAACTTTTATTTTGAATACTAATTATTGTCGTTTGCCGCGAACTTTTTACGTTATCGTTAGGCGCAAAAAGCGAGGACTTCGCGGCGAGATTAACGACGAATGAAAGGACGGCGAGAAAAAAGGGACCGCCGGCTGGAGTGGGGGGAGGGGTCGAGGTTGGAAGCCGAAGTGAGATTTTTCATTAAGGAGCCGTCGACTCAGCTATCCCGTCTTGGGGGGCGGCAACTGGCAGGTAGTTGCCGCGATGACGACAACGCCGGAACAGAATACATCGGACGGAGATGGCAGCATAATATGGTGGATTAATACGCGCAAAATCTGCCACCTAAAAGTTATTAATGACTCCTCGGCTTCGGCGGTGACGCATCCAAGATTTCATAAAAGAGGGTGTCCCGCGCCAACAGTTTCTTTGGGGCCGGGCGAAGAATAAAAGGCAGAAAAGTCGACAACGCACAATTCCGAAGCAATTACGGAGCGCTAATATCGTCGACAGACGGACTTGAAAGTTGGCTTAGGATCCGGTTGACAGTCTTTTTAGCCAACTCGCTTGCAGGATCGATCCATTGCTATTCCTCATCTGATAATGACGCATTAATACTCAACGTGTACACAAATCATCGATTTTATACCGTTGACTGATTTGTTTTTCTTTCAACTTTATTCAGCATTCATCTTCTTCGTACTGTGAAAATATGTTTCATTTTATTAACGAAGAATATATTTTAGCTCTTACTTGAACTATCGAAAGTATTATAAAAAGTATTGTTTTTTCTGAGAATGTTTGGATACATATGACCATAATTCATAAACTGTTGTTCAAAGATAGTGTATTACGAAACAAATAGAAGTTAATCGCAAGAGATTAATATCAATTGACGTCGTAGTAAAAACTTACTACTATTGAATAACAATTTGTATGTATCTCATAAGTATCCCAACTTTCTCAGTGTAAATTTCCAAATTACATTCGTCGTCAATTCATTCAAAGCGATTGAAAATCAACATTAAATGAGACAAGCTGTGCCTAATTTGTGAATTGTATCTTCTTTTTATCTAACAAAAAACTATAGGAGAAAGGGAAAGAGTAAAATAAATTATACATAAAATAATCTGTATTATCATAAAATTATTAATACAAACTTCGACAATTTCTTTTAACTTTTCCTCGCCGACTTTGCTAAAGTCCTATGGAAAATGCCCAAGCGAATTTCACATCCCAGTAAGAATATGTGGCAAATTATCAGCGGCGTATCCGAAGTCGCAACAAAAGGTGGCGTAAATCAGAAGCAAATTGAGAAAGGTAAGCCGTGAGACGACGAACGTCAAGCTCGTAAAAGCGTCTGCGAGCGGATCCGCAGGACCGAGCCAAGCGAACGCGTGAAATATTGAAATAATGCAATCGACGGGAATAATTATTATTGCGCCGGGTTCTGAAGCGCGCGCGCAGCCACAGGCTTATCAGTGCGACATGGAAAACGCATTACCGCGTCTTCAAGTCAACGAAAGCTTACCTTTAATCTTGACCAAAGTCGCATATTTGCGCCGATAAATAATAAGACGCCGGGCGAGCGTATTTGTCCGCAGATAAAGTGGGGTAAATAAATACCCCGGTGCAGAAATATGCGTGTAATTATTTTCCCGGCGTTATCTCGGCCATGCCGTTACCCGTAAGTAGCTAGGTTTTCATACGCCCGAGTTATCTCGTACCGGCCACGTTTTCTTTCTTCTTCTTTTTTGTTTTTTTCTCTGTTTTGTTTTATTTTTGGTACTGACTTTTCGTAGCGTCACGCTATGATTCATTGCCAGCTGTCGAAATTATTCGCGAACAAGTTGGAAATTCTTTGCCGCACGAAAAAAGACGCATTGCAGCACCGAAGATTCAGTTAGCAATCGGCGCCTTATCGCCATTATTGAAATAATTTTCGCAGGATTAGATAATTGGCCAAAGTCGTAATGGAAAATGTGCGTTTTCAAAAGGCCTCCCTTTATCTCGACGGTCATTCGATCATTAGATACAACATTCGTGTAATCGTGTGAAAAATTGTTCGTTTTAAAATAATATGTGATATATTTATTGAAAATTCGTCAAATTCTGAAACTGAATTGTGTTTATTCATTTTTTTTTTTTTTTTTAATAAATTAGTGCAAACCGAAACAAATCAATTTTTTGTAAATTTGGATATATATATATATAAGAATCTTCTTAAGTTTTTAGTTGGTAAAATGAATTTAGCCTTTTCCCTTAATTACAAACGTAGCACCTGTTCAGCAGTTTCTTTTTTCTACATTCACTCTTGCAAAATTAATCTTTATCACCTCAAATTATCGAAAAATATCCCCCCTAAGTTGTAACATCATTACGAATTGCAAAAAAAAAAAAAAAAAAAAAAATCGAAAAAAGAAAAAAAAAAAAAAAACTGTATCTAGGCAAAGTGGCGACGGTCGTTGGCATGGCGGCGGGAAGCAAGGTAACGCCCACCAGGTTGCTCGTCAACCCAACATAAGGTGCCTGCGTCATTCGGTCGGCCGCCGTCAGATGTCCACTTCGCCTTATGCTCCGCCAGCAGGGCAGCGAGAGGGCATAGACGTCG
>JABFOV010000811.1:0-31436 GCA_022817685.1 Aradophagus sp. ZL-2020
AGGACGCCCTCGTTACATACGCCACAGCAGTCGTGAGGGAAATGAGAATAAACAAACAGCGCATAAAAAAAAGAGCAGGCGATGAGAGATATGAGCGTGGGAGAGTTACTCTCCGGGCAGCACAAAAAAAATGGTTTTTTGTGTATGTTACGCGTTGTTTTTTTGGGGGGGGACCGGGGGGGGGGGGGGGGGGTGGGGGGGGGGGGGGGGGGGGTAGAGGAAAAAGGCTCCGTGGATGAAAAATGAACGCGGCGGGTGGATTCGAGTTTGAAATCGAGCGCACGGACGATGTTGATAATTATGACGAGCAAGCCCCACGGCGTATATATGCAATCTCTATGCATAAGAGCATCCCCGGTGTCTCTGAGTTTCGGCTCTAAAATGTAATAATAGAGTAGTCATTGCGCTTTAATAATGATGAGGGAGATTCATAAGTTAAGCGTGGGTGCGCAGTTTGGTGCGTTTTAAAATTTTTGATTGCGATATCAAATGAACTTTTTAATTGGAATAATAAACGCTAAATGTTCCAAGTTGAAGTCGCTTATCTCCGCACGCATTGATTATGTATATGCGATTGTGTGACGTAATGAAATTAACATTCATTAACTGCTTACGTTCGTACACGGAAAATGGTCGGACTGCCGATGCGTGTCGACAAGTAAATAACGTTGCTTTTTCAGTTGTAAGAGATTTCGACGCGATTAGCAACAAGTTTCGAGTTTTTGCAACAACGTGCTAAAAGTCTGTAACACTTTTTTGCGTTGAATTTAAACTTCAATTGGATGTAACTACAGTAATGCTGACTACAAACTTGTAAAAAAGGGTTTACTTTTATATTGAGAAAGTGAGCTGGCGAAAAATATGCTGTAGATCGTCAATTTTTTGAATCATTATTTTTCTACGTAATTAATTACATTACTGATTCTTATTTTTATCGATTCACGATAGCAGTATATTTTTCTTAATTTATTACAAAATAAATCTCCAATCGTGACAAAATAATTGTCAAGATACAAAAATCATAATTGTATTTCACCAACAAAAAAGTTGTCCACTACATTCCTCATAGTTAAAATACCACAATTAAAATCGCAACCGTAACTACGTTAACTAACCTTTCTTAGTGCTTTCGACCACCTTTTTCGCATTCTAGACCAGTGCGCGCCGCCAATAACGATTACGCCAATAACGTTGTTCAACTTTTTTTTTTCTCAAGTAGTTGAGCTCCATATTGAGCCAGCCGGAGTGCTTATACGCGCGAGCGTTTACGACGCCGGCGATAATGTTAGCTCGTGGCGAAGGAAGATCGCGAGTATAAAAAGTGGCACGTCTTATTGGAGCATTAAGACGAAACTGCGCGCGGTAAAACGCGTGAGGCATGGCACAATCGTCAGCGGGAAAGACGAAAGACAGCGGCTGCGAACACCGTCGGGGGGTGCGAAAAAAAGTGAAGCAAAAGTGACGTGATAATTGAAATAACGAAGCCTCCTGCGGCTGACTTTTCATTCTCACGATTCCGTCGATCGGCCAGCAGGAAGTTGTTAAGACGTTTAGTTTCGCGTCGGCGTTTCGTCCGCCAGTTACGTCAGTTATTTTAATAAGCGCGATTAAAAAACAGCCACGATACCGCGATCGTCGTAACCGTTAGGGTAACTGTATTTATCGGCAAAAGTAGAGGTAACGGGCAGCATTTGAGCTCGATCCGAGAAGCGGCTCTTAATTGAACGCGTCGGTTTCTTGGGCGAAAGGAGTTTTTGTTTCGCGAGACGAAGAACCCAGGAAAAGGATTCGCGGCTCGACTGTTGCGACAGTCGCGCTAATTTCTTTAACTAATTGGATGGGAGCACGGCGCGGGTTCGGAAACGATGATACTGAATCAACAAAGGCATTTGTGTGATTCTAAGTTTGTATATAAACGGCAGACACTGACTTTTAAGTACTGATTTAGAATGGAAATTGTCGCTAGGACGATTTCGTGTTTTAATTGTACAAATTATGATAAACAAAGGTTTGTGAAATAGGTCATATAACAATTAGTATGGCAGTTACATAAGCCGTATGAAATTCTACAAAGGGAAGTATACAATACCTGGAATACACAACATGTTGGGTAATTTCAATTTAAAGTGGAAAGACATCGTACCTCACAAAATTTAAAATGTATAACTTTTTTAAATGGTTTTATGACATTTGAAATAATTACAAATCAATTGTTTGTTAATTTTTCACTATTTTTTTAAATCGATTTTAATCAATTTACGATCAAGATCTTTTTTATATATTATGCACGTACAAAACTAGTTGTAGATCAGCATGCGTATAAATGTCAACATTTTTAATTTAAAGCATAAAGCCAACAAAATCGAAATGAAAGCTTTTTTTCAAAAGTATACTTTAGGTTTACAGGAAACTAACTTTTTTCATTAACTAGTCAGAGCTTTCAAAATGTTTTATTTTTAACCCGTTGTGATATATCATAGTAATTAGTCGAAAATTCGCCACTGTAATTTGCGTTACATTTTTTTTTTTATAAGATGTTGAAACAAGATAAAAATACCTTTAAATAAAGAAAGAATATATTGTACAGAATATTATCTGTTTTTAAATACTTTTTGATCAAGCATTCACCAAAATGTTAATTATCGTGAATTATCTAAATTACAATAGTACATATTATACAATAGTATAATAACTTTTTTAATTTTTTTTTCCTAAGGTAAATAATTAATTGTCGTTCTAATTCCTGATTTAAAGAAATAGATTATGTCGAATGAAACGTTGAGCTAAACAAAGGAATCAACGCGAAATTCACGCCTTTTTTTATTAATCCTCTGCAAGATTCTTTTAGCAGGTAATAAATCTATATTAACAGAGGCGTTCGATTAGCATGATACCGTTTTAATTGGATTTCGAATTCGGCCCTTTGTTTCCCGACCAAACTTGATTGACGTTTCTGCGGCGCTCAGCAATTTGCAAATCTCTCAAAAATGTTGTTCTCTGGTACATTTGTTGTCCCTGGAGTAATTGAGTCGAACATCCACCCCGCCCCCTTTTTTATTCCTGTCGTACTGTTTCGTTCTATCGTTTTTTTTTTCTTTTTTTTTTGTCAAGTACGCTATGTTGACTATGTTTGACGTGTTACGGTCTTCAATTTGCCGGGCGCGGGAAAAAACGCGCTTTCGACATGATTTGCGAATAAAACAGATACGCGACACTCGCGTTCCCGGGGCTTCATGCGCTTGATCCGAATAAATTCTGTCCGAACGTGTCGCTTCTTGTGTAAAAAACGTCCACTCGATGGAGTGATGCGACATTTTGTCGACCAGTAATGCACGTTTTTCGAACTAAAAAAAGACTATTTTTCCGTGCGATCGGAGAACGATGTTTCAGGCAGTATGAATTTAAATACTGCGTCAAATTGGTTTCATTTTCGCTAAAGAACTTGAATTTTCAGAATCTTCCTTTTTTTTATGTTCTTTGCGGCGTGAAAATTATTAATCTGAAAATGACAATGAGAAATGTTGCTATACGACACCGAGAAATCACCGAATCACGACAGATAAGACGCGGAGGAATTAAATTAATAAAGTAGAGACGAACGAATTGAATCTCGCGATGCAATTTATGTGCTTGGCCGAGAAAAGTGAGACGTTTTTACAAAAAATTTTTTTTTCTTCAAGACCTGATATAAATACGAATCGAAGATGTTTGTTATTCGGAAAGGCAAAGCTGCTCAATCGATAAGTCATTCGAGAGATAAGGAGAGATAGAGGGAGAGGAGTAGAGCCGGAATACATAGAAATGCGGGACATGGATGAATCCAATAAAAAACTAATGACAAATGACAGAGAGGGAAACAGGGAATTGAAGTGGCGTCGAAAGAGTGGCGCGAATTCCGGATATAAATGCGAGCGAAGGAAAAATCGTGAGATACGCGACACAGAGGACGGTTCGGCGATCGCTAATAAAGGTTTCGTCGACTTTTCTGCTATTATGATCTGGATCTTCGCGAATCGTTTTATCCTGTTCGTTGTGTCATGTAAATTTTAATAAAATAAGAGTAAAATTTGATAAAATGAACGTTAAGTATTATTATTTGATTTATTCAAACGTTCAAATATTTAACGAAAGACAATGGTGGTTAGAGGTTTATTTAATATAATTAGAATACCGTAATATAAATTTATTTATTAAAAAAATTAGAAGTGTTCTGACGGAATAATTAATTTATTTTTACATTCTGAAGTTTTCAAGTATCGAAGAATTTTTTTTTTAAGTATTTTCATTTAAAATGCTTTTGTAATTACAGATGTAATTGCAGTAAGACCACGAATAACACGAAATATTATATGCAAATTTCGGGTAAGAGAAGTGTGTTTTACACCATGTGCATTATTAATGTACGACTGGAATGGTTAAATTTAAAGTAGACACGATGAAAAACGGAAAACAAAAATGATCAAGTCAATGTATAAATGTCCCGATGTAAATATGAATACTTTTTCCGCAATATAAACACCGTAAAGTAATTATCGCGTGCACAAACTGAATTATGAAGAAATTGATTTTTTATAAAAACATCTCGTCTACTTTCATCGAAAATAGTATTTTATTCGTCGTTCGTGATCGCGGATCATCATCATTTGCTCGCAAAGTAATAATAACAGTCATTACTCGCCGCATGAAATGCTTATAGACTTCAACATTTTTATCATCGAAAATGGCTGAAAAATAAATCTCAGCCTTAATCACGTGATAAATTTGAGTTAGTTAACACCGAAAGAAATTAAATAGGAAACATTACTGCAATTTCGATGAAAATTGAGTACACTACATTGTATCGTAGACTTTTTGTCAAAAAAGAAAACAAACTTAAAATTTGCTAAAAGCGAATTTTTCGGTACGTTATCTTTTTTTGCGAATCTATTTCTTTGCATAATAATTATTCAATGTGCAAACAATGTTGATTTTGTGATTTTATGATTTGCTTCACACGAACTTCACCCACGTACAATATAATGGAATACAATAAATTTACGTGTTTTGCTTTTGAAGTGTATACTCAGGTTTCGATATTTTGCGTGTTATGTTTGTCGAATAATTTATAAATAAAAAATGCTGCAATTGAAACAGACAAATAGAAGAGAGATTTGAAATCGGTCGGAATGGCCGAAATCGATCGAGTGACGTTGTCGAACATCGCGCGATCCGAACAAACACATCATAAACTTGCCCCACCCTGAAAACAACTCCCTTCAACCCAGTTCTCTGGAAAAACTTGATCTTCGGAGCCGTCGCGAAAACACGATCGACCGGTCAAACGCAACTATAAAACACGCTCGATTGAATGCCGCGCGGCACCGTACATCCGAGAGCGCGCCATATTTATCTGTCCGTGTAAATAAAACTGCGCGTCGCGATGAAAAAGTGATGACAAATGACGCTGAAAGAAGTAGCAGAATTGGAGTGGCATCAAAAGAGTGATTGAAACACGGTGGGATATAAATGGGTGAGCGGAAAAAATTGCCAAGCTGGGAAAAGAGCAAAAACCGACGGCCGGCAAGTAAGACCAGGCTTTTTTTTCGAAATAAGATGGAACTTTTATTTATTTTTTCTGTTTTCGTTTTTTAGTGGAATAACGGATTTTGTTTCGAATAAAGACTGAAAGGAAATACATTGAACATATTTCTTATTTGAATTTCAATCATATATTAGTCAAAATAGGAATCTTTTTTTTATTGCAACGAATTTAAATTTGGAAAAATCTTATATTTGCAAATTCGAAATTTACGAAAGAAAAAGATGAGTGGATTTAATTAAAGAATTTCGTAGTTTTATATAAAATTACTGTGTTGTTTTACAAAGCGAAGAAAAAGTTTATTTAAATTCTCTATAGAAACGTAGACGTTTTTGTAGATTTTATTTGGAAAGAATGTGCCGCTATTCGCAAAATTTAATTCTAATCCAGTAATTTAGAATTCAAGCGTAGAATTTTTGTGCCATTTTTTTTGCCGGTATACATGCACCAACCTAGTAGTTCCGTATTACACAAAATAAATTTTTTTGATTTTTGTTGTAAACGTTATGTACATAAAACCAAACTGGGAAAAGGGAAAAGTAGTACTGTGAAGCGTAAAAATAAGAAGCAAAAATAAAAAAAAAATAGAGGGTTAAAAAAAAAAGTAGGAAAAACGGGAAATAAGAAGAAAAAAAAAAAAAAACAACGAGACGTGTCGGTGCGAGAGCAGGACTGAATTGCAGGCGTATAGGCCGAAAGGTTGGCCGCGTAGCGGAGCTATATTAACCCGCGTGACTGGAATAAAGCGGGAGCTTTTCCACCAGCGGATGTGAAATTTCGAGCTTCCGGCACGTCGAGGAAATACGCCGATCCTGCGGTTATCTCGGTGCATCGACGAATTCCGCCGCCTATCTCGCTTTCCCATCGCGCGCAAACTCTTTACGACTCTTACATTTATCCCCGGTAGCGCTTTTTTGGATTTCCTTTTTTTTTTCTCGAATAACACACACCTAAGCAATCGTCACTTTTACGCTGATGATTTTCAGAAAGCATCCGCGTGTGACCATCTTTCTCGGCACCTTGCACGTTATCGTAAATTACGTCTTTCGAACGGATCGTCGTCAGCGATCAAGATACGCGCGATTGTTTACGGTAATGACCGGGTCGTGATTTTTGATACTTGTTCCAAAAATGCTTTTCAGGTTACCGCTATGAAAGTTGACATTTACGCACGGACGATGACATTTTTTCTTTTACTACATGTGAGATAGTTCAATTATGTAGTTGGATATAAAGACATGGTTTAGTACAATGTATTCTGTTCAATAAAAGAAAATGTAAAAAGGGGAGGGATGTAAATACGTAACATTATATTTGTATACGACTAATGTTAATTATTAATATAAAAGTTATTGAGTATTTTTCTTTTTTTTTATTATTTTTTTTATAATTTAATATTATAATGGACAATTTAAAGTTACCACGGTGAGCTTTAATTACAACATTTGATAAACTATATCTAGTCGAAAAATATTAACAAAATTTTATGGGATTTAATTACAATTACGAAATTATGATTTTTAGTAAAAGTTAAACTTGCCACTGTTAGCTAGTAAACTAGCGAAGGAAATTAATGAAGTTACCAACAGTGAGTGAAGTTAGCCGCGAGGTAAAACCTATTACAACAGCGAGTACATTTCACCACGTGGCTAACTCGGTCACAAGATTTATAGTAAACAAAGTTATTTTTATTCGATTATTTCTATTCATGTATGCAAAACAGAAGAAGTACTATTTCATTCCTTTTTCCGTAAATTTTTTGATATGTATAACAAAAAATTTTTAATTAGAATTAAGTAATTGTGTAACGAAAACCTAAAACGTTTTCATACAATATAAAATATATCATAGTAAAATAATGTACATCGTTTATATTTTTAATAAATGCAACATATTTTACTGTATTATATAATTTGTATGTAACTTTTTTTTTGTTTACTATTTTTGCTATAGTTCGTTTATTTACAGTATATTAAAACAACAAGGTATATTTTTCGTTCAAAAAATAGAAAAAAGTTTAACATCACACTAAACATGAAACGTAATTAGTGACAAGTTTCCACAAAGCAGAGTTATGGATTCCTGTGGCGACACGCCGAGTGCCCTCGCACAACGAATCGAACACTCAAATATTGATACTTTATTATTATTTGCTCTCTAGCGCAGTTCATCGACGGGCGGTAATAAAATTGACGGACAAAAAATGTTTATTTAATCGGAATACTTGAGGACGTGCTTTGAATGCGAAATTACGGAGAGGTATCATAATTAATCCAACATTAGTCATATTGTTCACGTTGATTGTTGGAATTTCATTATAGTGTAATAATTTATTCATAACGGTTTCTGCGAGTAGCGGACCATGATAATTTTGTAATCGGTGGACCTGCGTATGTAGACAATCGTCGGCCACATTTACGACTTGCTAAGTCATTCATCATTAAATAAACTGTGGGAGAAAGTCATCATTTTTGAGAATAAAAAGGGCAGAGTTAAAAGTTATAGGAAAAACATCTGTGATTTGGATCTTCAATTTTCAATAGAAGAACGAGTGGTATAAATTTAATGCAAAAGAAACGCATTAAAACAAATGTCCATCAAATTTACATTGCATTGAAAGAATTTTTGATGAATCGAACAGATAGCTTTTTTTTGTTCGTTTTCCAAACAGTATACACTTATAAGGAAAAGAAATAATCGATAAATTGATTATGATTGATTTTTCTTATAAAGAGGAACATTTTTGAAAAATATATAATAATTTGAAGTTAAATTTATTTGAAACTTGAAAAAACAACTTTGTATAAACAAACATCTATGTTCACATAATAATTTTAAAGAACCTGAACGAATTCGGGCAATTTAACGTTCTCGTGAGTTGTCACTTGTCTTTTTCTCGTCTGCCATGGTCAAACGCAAATGATTAAAATATGTACAAGGTGACGCGGCGCCTTTTTTATAAATTATGAAAAGCAATCCTTTTACCGGTACAAACCACGCATTATCGTTGCTTAAGCTTTTATCAAAATAAGTGGTCTAGTCGCCATCGCTTCCTATTATACTCTAACTACGTTTAGCTAAGCTTTCAACTAATACTTCAACGTAACTCACTGCGATAAATTTCCAAATCGTCTTTCGCGGTAATTAATTCAATCACGCTGAATTTAATAATTACTCATTATTATCAAACATTAATAATTTCCCATTTATCGTACATAATCTTTGGCGTTTCTTTTGTTTACGATTATTATCATCAATGTCTGTGAACAAGTGCAAAGTAGCGAAACCGCACTAATTGAATAATCCTAGACATGCACTTGAAGGTGCTGCCAGGGCCATGCACTGCTTCAAATGGATCGGGCTTCAAACGAAAATGTCTGTAAAGAAAACTCGCTCGTGAAGACAGCAACGCTCCAATCACGGGAAACATTTCCCTTTGACCTTTGACGACCATTTCCTCACGAGCAAACATTCTTCCGCGGAATTACCAAACGACGGTCCACTTTATACGTCTCTTTTTCCCCGAAATTTACCACTACCCCCTCCCTTCCCCCGGAAATTAATAGCACACTGTAAAAAAAGTTTTTAACGTTTATGTATATTCACTATAAAATTAAAGATGAACTTGAAAGTCTATCCAACGAAATTTTAACACTTCGAATATAAAATAAAACTTATTCGTCAGAATTTCAAATTGAATTTGAATTTTATAGTAAGTATTATTTATATTTACAGACTTTTTTTACAATGCACCAGTTTTATTCATTTTTGAATTATCTTTTTCTTCTTCTTTGAGAAGAGTATATGTTTACGAATTTCGTACCCTAACTTTTGTCCACGAATTCAATTTTAGCATAGCCAAGTGAGTCGACGTTGATCTCTTAATTCATTTCGTGATGGTGGTACAAAAGACACCGCGGTAATTAGCGCAAAACCCAGCGGAAGGCGATGATGTTTATTTTGATATCCGCTTAACTATTACGGATCATGGCGCTTATCCACAAAATAATAAACGTCATTGCATTGTCACAGTCCCCAAATGTTATGTCTGACAGGACGTTTTTTTTTCAAGGAAAAGGGTTGCTCGATTTTAAACGTTCGGCTGAATTTTACTGATACCCGGAAGCTGTTGTAAGATAATGTTAGACGTTTTTGTACTTTTTTGATAAAACGAATTTTCATTAAAAGTTCGATTTATCAAAATGTTACTTAATGTTTTACAACTTATTTAATAAGCGGTTTTAAAAGACGATAATCATTAACTAATTCAAACTATTTTCATATTAATGTCTCCTAAAATATTCGTTAAACAGTGTCTGTAATTTGGCGAAATTTTCTCGTTAATCGCGAGGAGTTTCGGTTCGCACGAAAAGCCGAGCCGATAAAACCGCGACCGTGAAACGAGAACCGCCGGAGCAAAAGCCGTCGTGACATTCTTTTTATCATCATCCACGGACTTCGTCAGAAATTATCTCTCGTCGCGTTACCCCGCCCGGTCAGATTCTTACGAGCGAACGGTGATTTCTCGTGACAAGTGTTACGCGGTTTTTCTGCGAAACTGAGTGCGTTAGATTTCGAGTCGAAACGCGCCAGTTTTCAATCAAGAAGGTATTTTCTTCTTTGGTTTAGCGCCTGTTCTTTAATTCCGGCTGTCGTTTTTCTTATATTTTGATGAGACTCGGTAAACTGCAGAATTTTGACGTTATTTGTGGATTTCAAGTAAAAAAATATTATTTTTCATTAGACGTTGTCTGTGTTAAAAAATTTGTCAAAGTGAATGAATCGTTTCGAAAATTTCGTTCAATTTATTATTTTAAAATACAGCAAGTGCTTTATTATCAATAGAATTGCAAACAAATTATTGAAAACTTCGAGTTTATATTAATTCGACTCTCTTAATTCAAGTTTTCTAATTTAACTATGCAGAGAAGAAATTTACATTCAAATTTTGAACTCGTCCCGGAAAGCGAATAACTAAGATTTGTGTAATACCGACAACAATTTTGATCGGATAACAAAATCGATTATTGCAATTATTTTAGCATTTGTTTCCACAATTTACATCAAATACCGGAAAAGTTGCACGACGACAACTTTTTACTATATTTGTCACCATTTATGATCCATTTGATCGCCAACAGAGAAAAAAATGTCAAATTTAAATTCAGAATTAAAACTTTCCAAACCACAGACGCTTAAACAGACCGTAAATAAAAATAAATACTTGAGATTCAAACAAACACATAAAACCGCCGCAACGCATTTCGCAAATCCTCGCAAAGTCTTTTTCTTTCATCCAGTAGGTCCGGCGCAACATTTGATTGAAAAAAGGAACGCCGCGACCGTGCGCCGTGTAAATAATCCTTGGGCGTAAAATCGCCATAACCCGTGCCGAAATCACGTTCGTTTTCTCCCGCGTTGAATCGGATGATATATTTTACAGGGCCTTTTAACCGCTCGGCCGTCCTTGAAAGGGCTCGGCGGGTCCGCGCGCACAATGCCGGCCGAAATAACGTGTCAATCACGCGGTGAGACACGCCGCATGAATAGCAATACCACACGCGATGCGCGCGACTAACCGTTGCGCAGCCTCCCCCTCCCTCCCTCCCGCCCCTTCTCCGCCATTGTAACGAGCTCGTCAGACTGCAATCTTGGCAAAAGCTTGGCAAAAATCTTTGCCAGGCGATCCGCAAGTGTTCTTTTGTCTTTTGCATCGTGTGTACGTTGGATCCAATACCATGCGAGCCAATCATCCCCGCGGAAAGAAAGACTCCGGCGAAACATATTATTTGCTCGATTGAATTTTCGACGTCTGAGGAAACATCGAATTAGGACGTTATAAAGGAACCGATCAGCGGCTTGTAAGCAAATGCTCCGCAGTCTTTTGTGATAACATTTACACAGAAGGACGGAGTGGTATGCTCAACTTCGATTCGGGACAATAGATGCTTTAATTTTGAAAAATTAAATTCCAGGATTTCTGTTGTCGATATTTCAATGATGGAATAAGACTTGAGATCGTTTGGTTGGTTTTTGTTTTGGAAAGTAATGTTTTTTTCTTTTCATGGATGAAAATATTGGTTATAGATAATTGGTTATGAGGAGTTAAAAAAAACAAAAAAAAAAAAAAAGAAAAGAACAAAAAATGTATGAATGATTATACATTTTTAAAATGACAGTATCAGGGCACAAATTTTGATTATTTGTATTTTAAGTAATGAATAATTGAGCGGTCTATATTTTTCAAGAATGAAAATCGAACAAGGAACAGAGTTCATTGTAAATGGCTAAAATATTAAAACATATGTTACAATATTTTCAGATATCTTAAAGAAAAGATTTTATACAATACTTTGTTGGAAGTGTATTACGATAAAAGTAACTTCATGAATTTTTATACAAAATTCTTAATCGGTCTATGGTAAAAAATAAAATACAATTGTATGTAACCAATATTCCGTCATTCAAACTATAACAAATAATGCAGGATTATCTCAACCGATGATTGCGCTTATTTTCTTTTTCCATCTCAAAACAACATCGTATCTTCAATTTGCTTAACATTGACTAAATTTGTTGGCGCAGCACATCGACGAAATTCGCAAAGTCAACTTTCGCGTACAACTATTACGGCAAAACGGTCAATTGTTCCAATTAGGTCATTACGTACAACATCACCGCCGAATTACAAGATTAGTTATGAAATAACTGAATGACCAACCTCGATAATTTCGCCGACGCTGCCAAAATATTGTGTGCATTTGCAAACATCGTGGGAGCCAGTAAGACAGTTAAACAGAGCGGGATATTTAGGAAACGTTTCGTATTATTACTGCATTGCATTTATTTTAATGTAAGCTTTTAGAATGCATGAAATTATGTCCAACTATCTCGCGGTTGAAAAGTGCTGAACAATTATTTACACAAAATGACTCCGAGTTGCGTCCCTTACTTCCGTGCGGATGAAACAACTCCGTGTTTGCGGATCTAATTAAATATCACACACGTGGCTGAAAATTTATGCGGAATTCGCGACTCTCTTACTTCCTATCAACGTTTCCTCTCTCTTCCATTTCATCTCACAATTTCCATATTTTTTTGCTGCTTTTTTCTTGTTTTTTTTTTTCTTTTTACAAATCAATTGAAATAAGTGCATTGCATTTTGAATGACGCACTGCGCGAATCGGGCTTCAAATGAATGGCCGCTGATATTTATTTTACAACAGTCAAATGAAGTTTATCGTACTTTAGGGAGCCGCGTAAAAATGCAATAAACGTGATGCACGAAAAATGGAAAAAATATACTATGTGATTGTAAGACTAAGAGAACGTTCCTCCATGTTTATTGTTTTGTTATTTCGGTCCCACGGGCATAATAAAGTTCATCAAACGCGTAGCGAGCGCGCACCTCGGCTCTATTTATTCAGAAAGCGTTTTGCATTGTTTACGCCGCTCTTCATTTTTTATTTCCCACTTTAAGTTCAGATTCGAAAAATAGCGCCGCGCGAAAACCGCCGCGATTTTCATTCGAATGCGGAAGACACAGAATAACGAAATAATTAAAGGTACCGAGTTAAATTGTGCTTGGTAGTTGCGTCGTTAAAACGTGCTTTTAACCGTTTAATCGCGAGCGCAAAAAAAGTTTTACTCATTCGAAAGTGTTTTGTTGGATCAACAAAAATTTTGTCGAGCAAACTTAATTATTAAGTTACCGAAAGAATGTTTCAGTTATAATAATAATACATATTGATTATTGGAGGTTTTACAAACTTTTTTGCAATAAACTCAAACTCTGATAAATTTTTAAGCAAAAAAATTAAATTTTTGTCAGTAAAAGCAAGAGGAATTTCATAAAAAAGATTCAGCTCTCATTTTGATTTTCGATTAACGAAATTACCTGAAAACTGTATTCTTGCAAAAAAAGTTTACCATAAATTCAAACTGAAAATAAATTAGTTCATTCAAAATTGAAAATACAGTCGGAATCTATTTAAGAACAAAGAATAAAATATTCTGTGATTGTTCTTTTTACAGAATTTACTTTGGATTTTAAGTTGAATTTTAAATGAACATTTATAAAATCAATTTTATATATATTAATAACAAAGCAAAGCAAATCAACGTTTGTTGATACAACAAATTAACATTAACATTTGGCGCATAAAAGCGTTTCGAAGAAGAGATTAAACAATCGATACGAGTTCTACATTACACTGTTCTCGTGAAATATTTTGCAATCAAATGATACCGTGTTATCTGCAGTGTCGAATAGCCTCGCAAGAATTAATATTTGATCAATACGTAAACTGCATCGCGACGATACATTTTTAATTCCTATTAAAAGACTATCGAACCGTTAAAACAGCTCCCGGGGCTTAATTACCAAGGGCGTAACACTCGCGTTAATGTTATTTTAAACTTTCAATTCCTTTCCGTGAACATTTACGAGACGACAGTGCAAGCATTGGCCGAGCGTCTAATAAGCATTTTAATAGTCCAGCTGCGTTTTAATCTACCTGGAGATTAATTTCAAATTAATTTCCCATAAATGCCCGGCGATATCGAGAAGTTGTTGATTCCGTTTGAAAATATTGCGTGTGCGCCATTTTGCGGTATTTTTAAGATCGATTCAGTTGCGTAACGCGAGAGCGTTTTTACGCGCGTTAATCCTGAAATTTTGTGCCGTAAAATTGCGTAAAATGATTTTCCATCGGATGTGAGAAATGCTTTGAAAAGTAACTGGCAACTGGTTGGAAAGAGATTTTTAATTGTTTGTTAAAAGGGTTTTAATTATTGTAGAAGTAAGGATATGGTTTCGCGAAACGTTGGTCAAAATGTAATTTTAACGACGACATAGAAGAATTCGCTCAAATTCATTTACTTATAATTAACGGATACAAAATTTTTTGAAAATGGTTTATTTTACCAACGTTCTGGAATAAATACTTTGTTCTTCTTTTTTCATTTTATTTCGCGAAAATGGAAAGTTATGTAACGACCGAGTTTTTTGTTGCACTGTTTTAATCAAGTTTATAATTCGTTAACAAATATTTTATTATAGATTAATTTTTTTTTATGGATTCTAATTTACGTATAAACGTTCGTGATTAATAATTTTTTTAATTAACGAAGGCATTTTAATGTTCAAAGTTAAATAATAATCAGAAGCAAAAAATCGATTACTTATTTGTATATATTCGTCGCTGAAAACAAGAATGGTGTTTTTTGTTCACATTTATGTATTTACATTAAAATAGAGATCACAATCGCATATATTGACTCCATTTGAACTGACAGTCTGGAATTTCATTCAGGTATTTTAGGTATTTCACCGAAATGCTTTCGCAGCAAAAATAGTAAAGCGTTTGTTTTTGTTTTGTAAATTGGATTTCATTTTCCTTTTCCGTCGAAATATTCTTGTATACAAAATGCAACTTTTTGCAGTGAAAGAAATTCCCGATGTGATTCCGATACGAACGTTTAGTAAGTACGGTAAAAAGATCTCGAGATTGTTAGCGACGAATGATTAAGTGAAACGCTTTTCGAATTCCAAGAATAAATGTAAAATAATCAAATATTCAAATATTCGACGATTGGAGAAAAACTTTTGAAAACAACGACTCTGCTTATTTAAACGGTTCTCGTATGTACTTATGCAAAATCATTTTTCATATGTGTATTCAATATTTGTAATTCTAAAGCTCTTTCACTCTAAAGCATTTCGTGTAATAATACCATCTTGAATGAAAGTGAAAAAGAGCAATAACGTGAAACGACGATCAATAACTCACGAAATATCAATAATTTGCTATTATACACACCGAGGAAATAAAATTGCAAAACGGACAAGATACATCGCAAATTATAAATGTACTGAGAAATATTATACATGTTTTTGCGTAATATTTATCCTTTCCGGTCTATCTCTACGATTCCGTTTTCTTAGTGCAAGAAGAAATTTCCTATCTGAACGAAATCGGAATGTTCTATCTCGACTGCAATATTAAGTCACCAAGATAAAACAAAAATTAAATAAAACGGAAACTTCAGAAGGCAGTAGTTGTTCCAACTGTTAATCTTAATACAATTTCAAATCGAAAAGTAAAAAATACAAAAATTGTACCACGTGTATTTGCCGAATGCAATATTTTTTTCGTCAACAAATATTCTTTTAAAATAAAATTGATCATCACGACCTGAAAATATTCCCTGTCTTTCAATGCATATCTCCACTTGATAAAAAAAATTCTCTTGATTTAATGCCAAATTCGCGAATATTATTGTCAGTACAACGCATAGAAAGATAAAGAACAAACTAATATAAATATGCTTCACCTACCGTTTATTCTACTTTATCTACACCATTTTCGAGTCTTTGTTTCCGACAGATAACCTCGCGAATAATCAAACAAATGCAAGATCAAGAAACAAACAAGCAAACAAGCAAATACCCGGGTGGGTAGCTTTGCTTGGCTTGAAATCGGCCTTTTTTTCGGCCAAAGTCTCGATCGAAAACTCGTTACCGGTCAGGCCGGTCGCGTCGTGTCCGGTGATTGAAAGTCGGATTAATCGGTGCGCCTGCGGCCACTTACCTTGATCGTGAACTGTTTGCAAAGGGGCTTGTAAGCGTTGGTGCCGCAGACAAGCCACTTGTCAGGTCCCTGCTTGCCGAAGATGCGCACGTAGTTTTGACACTCGTCCTCGCTCTTGCCTTTTATGTTGCAGAGCTCGCGGTGCGCCGGGATGCTCGACCACTGAAGCCGCTGCAAAATGAAACAAAAACTCACGTCAGGCAAATGAAAGCAACATTCCACCGCGGGCGAATCTAGCCACGATAAAGGGATCCGCCTCGCGAAAAAGGATGGCCGTTAAAGGCTTAGAAAGGACGCAAGATAAGAGTTGTTATAATGGAAAAACGGCACGGCCCGCGAATATTCGACCGTTCGTTCTCGAAAACGCACCAGCAACGTTCGCCAAAATCACATTCGCTACTCTCGCCACGTTTATGCCCGTCGCCCCTTGCCTCGATTGCTTTTCGATTTGTAAGTTTCATTATTTATTCGCTTCCTTTGGGCGGGGTTGTCGTTTCTGAATATTGTCGGCTTCAAACCCATTCGTGCCGTTATCTCGTCGAACAAAATTGTTTTGGCCACGAGAGTCCGATTATTTTAGCTCGGTCGTATTTTTTGATGGCGCTTTATATTTGAATTCTAAAAACGTTTAGTAGTGCTGCGTGAAGAATTAATTTGCATCGCGAAAAAAAGTGAAATCATGTTTTTATTATAAGTATGGTTTAGTCAATTTTAAAATTTGTCTTTGAAAATTGGAATTGATAAATTTGTAGGCGTTTTACGGTTAATTTATCGTGTTGAACAATGTTTAGACAATCATTATTAAGAAATAAAATTTTATTGCTTACACTTCTCTCATATATTTTGAAGAAACGTTTTTTCATTGCTTATAATCTTGTTTATTAATTAAAATGCTATTTTGTATATAGAAAACTGATTGAAGATTATGATAAATACATTGCACACGATAAATAAACTATTTTTACAGCGTGCAAATTTCACACGTCGCATTGTAATCATTGGTATAATGTGTACATTGTTTTGTTTCTCTGTTATTTACCTGACATTTCATTTCATCTATTCTTTTTTATTGTATAGCTTAATTAATGGAAATTAAAGTAAATTCGAATCTAACCTTAGGGATACAATTGAAATGGTATTTAATTGGATGTCGTCGAGTTTAATTAATTCTCCGTTCTCGTGCCATTGAATGTTTAAAATTTGCATTAATTTTTATATCAGGCATTTTTACGCGTTGACAATATTGTAATTTATACCCGACGCTGATTCCCGTACGATAACACGTGTATCAGAATAAAGCTTGATTAAATCTTGATCGTATCTAATTTCAACTACTCCAAGTTATTCAAATCTGATCAGTTTGGGTCTAAAAGCAGCGAAATTTTAGATCTGATTAGATCTGGTTAGATTTAATCAACCTCGAATTGTATTTAATTACATTTGTACCGGACCTAATTACCATGATTTGTTTAATTACATAATATTCAATAGCAACGAATTATGTAATTTTAAGCGGCTATAAATGGCATAGTGATAACATTTTACATTGGTATCTACTGGACTATGTCAACAATTCAAATCACCAGCCTAATTAAGAATGAGCAAAAAAATGTTTACAATTTTCTTCCCGCCGACTTTGTTTGTGTTTTAAGATTGATTGTACATTTTTTTAAGTACAATAAAGATCGAGCAAATTTAATTTAAAAAATTACGGAAAAAAGACAAATGAAAAGGATCTATGTTTAAAAATACAATTGAATTGAATAAATAAAAACGCGATGAAAATACAGAGTAATTAAGATTGACAAAGTTTAATACTTTAACAACTTGTAAGTATATTTAACTTTTACTTTCCTGGCGAAAAAAAATATAAAATAAAGAAACCTCATCAAATATACACATCAAGACCGTTGCAATATATATAAAAAGGAATTTATAAATAATTGTCTATGTCTGTATCAATTAATATGTGATAGTTGAATTGAATATTGAATAAGACGACCGGTTGACATAAAAAGGTGATTAATCTTAGTCATCGGGTAATAGCGCATTATTTCCGATTTACGTATCGTTTCGCGCAGTGTCGCTATTATTCAATATTTATCTTACGTCGTAAAACATTAGACAATGACCGTATACTGCGAACCATTTGTCATAATTGACGGCGATAAAAACGACCGGATTTCATTCTACCTGTTAGAAGATCAATGATAAAAAATCCCTTACGACAAATAATTCTTCGGATCGTAAACGTACGTAAATGTGTAAATATCATCGTAAAGTACGTTTTAACGAAACTAGTCATTATTTTTTCCCGCCACGACGGCATTAGCATTGTGCCGTTTATTCCATTCGAGTCAATTTTTCAACGTAAACGACACAAATTTATGATAGTGATTTGCTCGCTTCATAAACTAAAGCGTACGAAATGTCAAGCACGCGCGGAGATTGAAATCATAAACCATAAAATAATAATTCCGAAGAAGTTTCGCCGAACGAGTTTGAGCCGTCATAGCGCCGAGTTTGTGCATAAGTTAGCGCGCGTCGACTCACCGTCAGCCATTGCATCGCGTAAAAATAATTCTAAGCAGTTGGTTCAGATGTTTCTGTCAATTATAACATCGTTACACGTATTCTACGCGAGCGAAACGTTCAATGTTGCAAAACGTCATATTTCGACGTCGCAGGTTGCGAGCAATAAAATTTTTCAGCCTTGATTTTTCGTTTATTTTATCAAGTAATTACGTGCATTACGAAGACGAATAAACATAATTAATGGCCATTTTTGAAAATGCATTTACATACTCGTTACAGATTACATCTTTGAACTTGAATCGGCGCTGTAAAAACTGATATCAATTTACTGCTAAACGGCAAATGATGTTTATACTTCGTCGATAAATAACGATCAATTAAACAGCGCCACAACGTGTACGCATGGAGCGGTATTATTATTATTAGTAATGAAAATATAAGCTAATATGAAATAGCGTTTGCCGTTGAATAATTGAATTATCTTTAATGGATGTACGCATTGCAAAATACATTGCTGTTAATTCGGGTGCATTACAAACATCTGAAAAGTGCGTGTTATTTTTAAGTTAATGAAAAGCGAAAAGTTGGTATCAGTTTGCGCGTAATTGATGAATCATGTGTGTTATAGTTAATTAAACTGACAACGTCTGTCAATGTTTGAATAAAACGAAATCTTGATACTCGGGTTGGAATTTGAATGGCAAACTGATTTTAAGATATTTGTTGTCAATTATCTACATTGCGCTTCAACCGACCGTCAGATGTGCAATAATAATTATGTTAATTAAAACCGAAAAGTCCATCCGTGTTATGCAAATCGATTAATTAGCTGGAATAATAGTCAAAGTAAAATAAAAAGATAAAGCATAGTTAGAAGGGACAAAATTATAGTCTAAAATACACGTGAATACGTTTAAATTTCAATTCAAAATTAATTCAAGTTTGAGTTTGTATTCTATGAAACATTTTTACGTCGAATGACTTATTCAATTACATTATTAATAAGAATAAGCAAAATCATAATTATATCAATTATTATCATTCTTTCAACATAAATAATTTTCCTCGCTGTCTTTGTAAAACAATTCAAAATTCCGAAACAACTACGTTCCTTTCGCAATTTACATTTCAATCTAATTATTAATTATACGTAAGAGACGGAAGCCGTAATTGCTGAGTGTTTAGCTTAAATCAGAAAATAATTTGCAAAAGATGAGCACGTTTAATTTTATCACGCAAATGGCGATTGCCATCTCTTAAAGCGTATCGTAATTATACTCGGGGCATTGTTATTGTAAATGAAAATACCGGCTAATGCAAAATTGCGTTCGGTGTCGGGCGGCGAAATTGCCGTTAATGGCGGCACACATTAGAAAATGAATGGCCATTAACCCGTTAGTACAACAAACAAGCGAAAAGTGCGCGAATTCCGAGGCACTGAATTTATAAGGACTATTGTACAATTGCAGATTATCTTTCGGCGAATAGAATACTTGCATGTTCAGCTGGCCTGATAATCTCCGAGTGAGTCATACGTGGAATGACAAGGACCGCGTTACGTGTTACATTCGCGTATCACGTGGAAGACTTTGAATCATGCACAACTTTAATCACCCAAGAATATCGCAATTTCCTGAATGCGAAATTTCGACTCGCCGCTGGCAACATAATATTCCAAATTTCCCGATCATATCTGATTTATTTGCATGGCACTAAAAACCGGCTCGCCGCTCGCATCGAAAAGTAATTCGCCGCGGCGGAAAAATCGCGCCATCAATTTCGTTAGAGAATCGAAAACAATTAACGACCGCAATTTCGCTGCGATGATTTATTTTTAGCTTCTTCGAATCAATGGCGGCTGGTCGATAAATATTTTCACGTCGCCGTCTTTATGGATGCAAAAGATTTCGCTTATTAATGTCACCGGTACGCCGAGTTAAATCAATTACCGAGTGCCGATAATGTTCCAACAATTGCGTAATTACATCACGGCCTGGGGGATGATTGCACGTTGGCTAACAGAGAATTACGTTTTATGCAAAACGTCTTCAGCAATTGGTGGTGATAAAAAGTGTGATATAAAGCGCGGAAGAAAATTCGAGAAAATCGAGTGAAAATTGGAGAAAAGTCGTTGAGAGGAAAGGTGGAGGAGGCGAGCGCACAGAATGAAACAAGATTTTGTATTGAATGGACGTGCCATACGTGGAGAGAAAAAAGTTGTAGGAACAAGCAAAATCGTGGTTAAAATTATCAAAGTCTGAGGCGAATGTACGAATGTTTTTTTAGTTCATTTATGGTGAAGGGAAAAGGCAATGAAAAACATTCAACGAAGTCATTTAGTTGAATTATTTTAATTATTTTAATTACTATTATTAAATGATTTGTTTAAAGATAACCATTTTTTATTGTTTTTCATTGTTTCGTGCAGTGTTTCAATTATTGTTAGTTAATCATATTGATTTGGTAAATCAATTCAGTGAAATTAACAAAACATTTGATTGTTTCAATATGAATTCAGTTGATTCGACTCACCCTTTATGTGAATCTTATTACGTTTGAAGTTTATGAATAATGAAAATCTTGTCAATAATTGGAATGCTCCAGAAACAATTTCCAGTTTAAATTTTCTTTTCATTGTAATCGTAACAAACATTTATATTATCAATATTTAGTATAAAATCAATAAAAGATTAAAATTCAATAGACAACGTGATTTACACTTCGAGACAGTGGTTTATACTGTTATGTCAACAGTTCCTTTTTCTCAGGGTACTTCAGTGAATGTGCAAGGTGTTTTCTCGCCACGTCCCGGTAACGTTTCGTACGTGGTTAATATGCAAATCGAAGGGAAAAAAAACGGGGATGCTCCCACTCTACGCTATGGCGATTAATACCACAAGATAACAAACTTCATTAAACATAGATTACTGACGAAATAAATTTCATTATAATTTAATTCCACAGTGAGTCGTGACAAATTGTATCAGTAAACCATTTGGGACAGTTTTTTCTCATTAGACCTTGAACTCATAATTTAACGTAAAATATTGTCGCAACGACTGCGTCGACTTTTCTCCTTACAGTTTTTTCCCCTTTTTTTTTCACAACTGCTTTGCATAATCGTACTTTTTAAGAGGACAGAAAGAAAGTCGGGAAAAGTGTGCTTAAATAACGCATTGATGATGATAAAAATAAAGTCAAGTGTGGGTGGCGGTTTTGCATATTGCCCTTTTTGTTCTAATTAGAGCGACAGGGTGGCGCCTCCTTCCGCCTGTTCGTAACCTCAAACTTTCGTCCGTAAAATCGCACTGAATATTCATCGAACGATATGGTCTCGCAGGTTTTCAGTCTTCGGCGCTGTTCTCACCGAACGGGCGTTTCAACCGTCGTTTTCGGCGCTCGAGTCGCGACGTTCGGTCCAAATTTGATGTTCTGCCAATTTCACGGCCGTCGGATTAGTCCGGCTGTTTATAAGTTATTCCGCGGCGACAAATTTTACATCGTCGTGTAATGACATCTTGCCAATTTATTCGACGGATAATAATAATTTATTTCCAGAGCCAGCGCGAGTGACGTGCTTTTGTTGGCAAATCAGATTCGGAGTATTGGAAATTTAATTGGAGATTTATTAAGGATTATGGTAATCCGGGCTAATGTCTTGCCCCTCGTTTTTCCGTTGCCGTGCTTGCGCTGCTTTGATATTGATAATTAAATCTGAAAATCGATTGTGCGAACATGTTGTGTGATTGCGCTTTGAAATGCTCGCGTTAAGAAGAGGAGTCTTTACTTGAAAACTACGTTCCTATGTGAATGTTTGGTGTGAAAAATTTTACGATGATGATATTTAAAAATATATAAATTAAAAGGAAATAAAAGTACAATGAAATCATTGTTCTCTCAATTTTATGAGTTTATCGTTCTCTTCCATGTAGAATAAATATATAAAATTCACGAAATCCGATCGACGGACGAAACCGACTTCTTTATTTTCTAAACAAATTTAATTGTCATTTTCGTGCAACGCGATTGCCGTTGTCGAGTCGATTTGACGAAACCTTTTTCTCGCACAATAGCGAGCGACAAACGCAAATATCGAATCAGCGTTTCCGGATGGGAATGCAAATAAAAGTCACGCGAAATTTCATATTTCGGCGTCTAAATTCGATCTTTCCTTTCGTGTCTTGGAAATTGAACTTGAGCGTTGTGTTTGCAAAGGTCTCCGACACGGAAGCCCGCGTACGTGCAATCGGGCCAATACGTGTTACCTTTTACCACTTTCGTCACGGAAAGTGATATTTCGCGTTGCGTGCCCTCGAGAGTCAAAACGCGGGAAACAACAAGCGCCGGGCGAGAGGCGCACTTCGCCGCTACTTTCGCGCAAAGTACTGCCGACGAAATGGCAGAAACGCCTAAAACGCTTCGTCCTATTTATGCGTTGTATATTTACCGTAAGCTTCGCCCCGCGCTCGCGTGCACTTGCGAGGTTTCGCCACCCTTCCCTGACCCCGATTCACTCGAGATTTGCTCTTCAACTTGCACCGGCGCTAGATGGCACGACGCTCACTCCATCCTTTTTATTTTCGTTTTTTACTTACGGCAATACGTCCGGCAGAGACAACTCGATGGGACTTTTCCAATTGTTCGTTCGGAGGGAATTCGATTTGCTTCGCGCTGTCCAATTGCATTCTTCATAACGAAATACAACATTAAATTGTGTATTGATTCAATATATACTGTGACTTGGCATTTTATCGATTTGATATTGAATCAATACAGAAACATTTGCTTTACTGATATCGAGTGAAAGCAGCAATTCCCATTTGATAATACTGGAAAATTTTATCAATATTGATTTAATATTGAATTGATTTGAGTTCCTTGAACTGAGTCAATATTGACTCACAATTGTTTCAGCATCGATCCAATGTTATACTAATTTACTGTGAGTATGAGTCGATTTGGTGTATCTCTTTGACTATTATTCAATATTAATTGGTCTCTATGTGTTAATACAATAATTATTTAATGTTTACCAATGTTGAGTAATATTCATTTAATAATAATACTACAATGTCGAATCAATGAAACATTGTGTCGCTGTGGAATTTAAATTAACTAACAATTCGATATTGTGTTTCATTGGGATCCATTTGCGAGAAGGTTTTTTTCATTCCATCGCTTTCGTTTTAAGCCACGGTGTGTACTCGGATAGAGTCGCATGTAAATTACTTTAAAAAGTACACCAGTGGCGTGCATTTAGCGTCGGCTGTTTAAAGCCGAGCGACTTGAGAATTCGAAGCGATGGTAACGTTACATCGCGCGCACTGGAGACAACATTTCTTTCGATGACGTCACTTAAAGTATAATAGCTCTTATAAAGCGCGCCTCAAATTTCAGCGCAAAGCGTTTCACCTTTTTTACGAGTGCCGCGACATACATTTCCATATCTATCATTTATTTGAAGTATTCATTTTACGCACGGAACGTAAAAATGGTAATGCTTCCCCCCGGAAAAGCGTATCGTGTAATTTCATTTGCGAAACGATACTCAAAATTGCGTTTCCTAATCACGCAATGAAATTTACTATCGACTGCTCCCGGGACATTATGCTGCGAGTCTTGGAAATGACGCGTCAAATATTAATAGTTTCTGGTTACAGGGAAAATCCATTGGATCCTCCGAGCGCGGGGGAAAAATTATGGTATCCGGACACAATGTGATATGCGTGTTTGACGTTGAAACATTTTTCCTAAGACATTCCAAATTCGTTTTAATATTGATTAATTTTATTTTGTTCGCTTGCAAATTCTGAAGAATTTAATAAGAAAAAGTTAATAATAATAATAGTAATAATTTTAACTTGTTTGTTAAAGATTGTTAAAACTAAAAAGCATTTTCAATCAATTTATTGATTTACTATGTTTAAATACCAATTTTTTAAAACGAAAGAAATATCACTTTTGCAGAGATAAAAAATGACTTGAAACGACGGTAAAATATGAAGAATACATTAAATTTTACGACAATTCCACAATGCTTTTTTTTCCACTCAATATAAAGTGTCAGCGAAAAAACGCAGCAAACATCTTGATCATTGTCGCCATTGGACGAAAAACCTCAAGAATCGAACGGCGGAAACTTAAATTACGATACAATTTGCAAAACATCCGTTTTGCCGCGTATAGTAGCGTAAATTGCGCAAGACTCCATGCGGAACTCCGCAGTGACTCTCAGCACGAGTTTCGCAGTGCACTTTTCTCAATTTCCTTATCTCGGTGCATATTTCAGTTGGGTCCGCGGCAAAAAGACCATCCGGGAGTCGTGATTTGGCGTAGTCGCCGAGGGAGCGAGAAATCGCAAGTTCATGCTCCAAGGTCCAGGAAAATTGATCCCTCGGAGCGTAGCTGCGCGCCACCACTCTCAATTTGTATTTCCTCCGTTCGAATCGACGATCCCTTTTAGGGGACTAAGTGGAAATCGAGGTTGCCACCTGCGAAGCAAAGGGCGGACTAATGGCGCGCACTAATTGCGCCGGTGCGCGCAGAAATGGGAAAAGACGGCGCGGAATGGGCCGAGAGTGATGACGAGAGGGAAAAAAAAGTTGGAGTTGAAAAAAAAAGAAACGGTCGCGCGGCGATAAAGCGCGAAAAGAATGTGCAACACGTCGACGCCGCGGTTCGTTCATTCTGCTTTAATATGCCAATTTGAGAGCCAACTCGGCCGCCGAGACAAGTTTAAATAATTTACGGCCACCGCGCTCTGCCAGGGCATAATATCATAAACGGGGGCCTCGCTCGTTTCCGACTTTTTTGGCTAAATTATTCCCGGTCATTAATTCCAATCGAACGACGAGCAAATGATGAAATTCAAGATTTGTGCATTTATAGAAAATGCTGAGTAAAAATTACTATTTTCGGTAGCAAGTTGGCGACGTCGCGTGAACATCGCAAGATGTACCATTTTTTTTAATTAATTGTTTGTAGCAATTATTAATTAAATCCACCATTTTTTTGCACTAAACGGTCATAAAAGTAATCTAATTAAATTTCAATTAACACACATTTTCATCAGGAAAGCGGAAACGAAATTGCCATTAGTCAGCGGAAATTCGCTAACTCACGTATTCGCGCATCTGTTTCCTTTTCACTCGGAATAAATTTCTTGTCCCTCGGTTAACTTCTCGCCGCGAGTAACAACTTGGCGCGAAACAACTTTCGATTTTTGCACGCCCGAATCGGCCGAAAACGTGGAAAAGTCCGTTAATCGGCGCGAAAACTTTCGCTACAATGGCGGTATTGTTTCCGCCGCGAGATTACGCCGAGTAATCAAACGCTCGCTCGGTAATTAACCGAAACGACATAAACGTCACGTTCCGGCAGACGGTAACCATAATTTAAACTAAGATAAATCACGCGAATTTACATTCATTTCTTCAAAATAATATCTCAAACAAAGTTTGGCTTCTTGGCTCGCGCGGGTAACTTTGCAATTAACCGAGCACGGCGGCGTTCGGGTCATGGGCTACGAGAGCTCCGTGTTTATGCACTGAATAATGCGCGCATAATTGAGTTGAAAAAGAGGCTAGACGAGTATGGGGGTGAAACGGTTTTCTGACGCGCATTTCGTGCAAAAACGGGAGGCGCCGCTGAACGTTATCGTTAAGTTGAGTTACTTGGTCTTCAAAGATACTAGGTACCGTTATTTAATGTTGAAAAATGTAATGCATGTACTGTTTCTCGTCTCCAAAAGTGATGTCCTTATCGTTACTATGGAAAAAAGTAACGTCGACGTTATAGTTACTAAAAAGAGTGTAACGTTTTTGAGTAACGACGTTACTTCGAACGTGTGGGGTTCGCCTTTGACAGGGCATTTAGGGCCGCAATAAATGAATGGCACGCGAGCCAAGTCGGTGCGCTAACGCGGCCTAAGCGTAGACAATGCCTAATGGATAGCTGTGTTTTTGGCACGGCCGACGGCGCACGGGGCCGTTAATAAAAGACGATACGGCCGCGGTTATTGCGGCGCACGTGATATCGATTGAATGATGCATTGTCAAGAGAGAAGAGCCACGGTCTATCAATTTTTCCGCCACGGCCATTTTTCATCCGCCCGTGTTTCGACACAATGAAACAATATCGCCGCCAAATTGGACCATGTTTGGCCCGCCCGCGACCAAATCCATTTTCGGCGCAGTGACTTCGCTGCCGTATCTTTGGTCGTTTTTATCAACAAATATACTACGTTCTTTTCCTTTTTTGCTTTTTTTTTAAAGTGTATTCTTTTCAGCGTTGACGTTCGGCTGATTGATTTTCCACGGTGGACTTGCCGTTTTTTTTTGTTTAATGCAGATTTTACATTATTGATTGTGAAGTTTACAGATTTTTTTTTTCTTTTGAAGTTATGCGTCATTTGTAAATTACAAATTTGGTACCTTTTTTATTAATCGAATTTTTGTTTGTTAATATACAAATTTTTCTTGCATTGATTCCAATATGCTTTGTTAAAATTAAATCAAAGGATTTTTATTTTAAATATTTTACTAACTAATAAAAGTTAAAATATTTTCACGACACGAAAATATTTAATAAATAATACATCATATTACTTTTACAACTCAGACAAAAAATTATTACCAATTAATTTCGTTTAAAAATATTTGCTGAAATAATAAAAAACCTCAATTCATTGTAAATAATAATAATAAAAGAAAAACAATTCATGCAATGTTATCGGGTCGAGTAAATTTTGGTGCGGGTCAATAAGTTGGACAACCGCGTAGCCTCGCGAGCGGAAAATCGATCGCCGCGATTGAATATCTTCGCGCGACCGTACGGGACGGCTCGTCGCACCGGAAGATTCTGATTCCGCCGAGATGGGATCAAAACGAACGACGTTTGACGCGGCGCGGGACAAAGGCTGACCGAGGCAGTCGATAATTTGTGCGGCCGTAAACGCGAGCGTGATTTCTGAATGACGGCGACGCGGATCATTCGGCCAAGACAGCCGTATGAATCATTCCGCAGAAATTCTGCAAAGTTCCGGAATTCCGACCTGCCATTCCCCATATGCATTCCTATCGTGACGGAAATTCCTTCCTTCGACTGCGCCCGACCGTGAGTTACATTCGATACCGAATCCATTTATTTAGCACCGCGGCTGTACACGGCGCATAGACGGCACGCGAATTTCTATATCCACGCGCGATGCAGGTCATGCATTTCTATAATGTGCTCCTTTTTTTCTCCTACCTCGCGGCCTCCGTGTCTGCGTTCTTTCGAGGCATTTTTATTCCGCGATACCGTTTTCGCCGGTCTCATCAATGACGTGATAGTTTTAGAACGACTCGCGTACCAACGAACGTGCTATAAAAAGAAGCGTTTTTTTTTTTTTAATAAAACACATTTGTCGGCGTTTTTAAAACACGTTTGAAATGGCTTCAAGTTGGTCTTCATGTTATATGATTTCGAGAATACATTAGAGACGGTTCATAAATTATGTAACGATTTTGTCTATTAATCCCTTCGTTGTTTGTAACAATAATTATATTTATATTTCTAATATATTTACGTAAAATATGGATGGAAATTGTGTCCTAAACTGAGAAACAAAATTAAATTTCGAAAGCTCACGACATTATGTTGGTTTACAATTCTGAAGTAACATATTATTTAACATTCTATTCAATATCAACATAAACGTGTTTTTTCACGGTGTTTGTAAGTTCACTCGAGTCGAAATGAAATATCGCTTGGCGGAATTGATTTATTAACCTAAAATAACTGTTTTAGCGCAAGTGAAAATAGCCAAGAAAGTCCAACTTTCTTGTTTTAAGTGCATTACTTTTAAAAGTCGAAAATGTCATTCTTCAAAACTAAATGGCAGAAGAGTTGTCTTGATAAGCGTCGAAAACCGGGTCGAAACGGATGGTCCTTTAATTAAATTATGAAGCTCGTAAATTCTCCGGCTTCGTTGGCTAATCAATTCGCTTTCCATTGGAAAACGTTCGATAGTTATAGGTGTCGCGCCGATGCCTATGATAAATGCAATTAATATGGTGGCGATTGAATTGAATTACGGCGAGTCAGCGAAAATGAAGCCGTTAAAAGTCGCGCGCACCGTGAATGATTGCGATTTCGACGCGCAGTGCATTATCCTGTTATTTTCGAGCGGCTCCGAGCAAATCGCTCAAAGTTTTGCTTTAAATAGAGATTTAGCGGTTCAATCGATAATCAACGCTCAAAAGTGCTAATGAAGTAATGCATTTTTAATCGATACGATGAAGCTGCGCGGGTGAATGATTTCGTACAATCAATCTTTTATTTACGACGCGTCAATGACATTTCTTGTAACAGAAATAATAACAAAAATACAATTCCGTTGTCCGATTTTCCAATTCTATTATTATGCTGCATGAAACATTTTAACACTATAAATAATTTGCGTTGCCCAAAAAAAACTACTATCCTTGCGATAAACTGTCCTTACGAAAAAAGCAACATCAAAATAAACGTTATGAAATCAACCCAACATATTCATTGATATTTATTTAAACATCGAAAATGGATATCAATGTACGAAAAGGCAAATGAAATATTTCCGAGAAGGCTTTTTTTCACTGAAGAAAAATACACTTAATAAAAAGTATAAAAAAAATCGGACCCGTAGCATTTTTTTCAAGAGTTCAACACTTTTGCCCGTGCGCGAGTGAAGCGCGCAATTACGAGTGCATAAAAATGGCCAATGCTGGCGGAAACGAGCCAACGGCCGTTGGTTTCGAAGTTGAAAGCGCGGCTCAATGAATGAATCGTAACAAGGAGTAACGCGGCCGAGCGTCGTAAACTGGACTAAGTTTTGAAATATGCCGGCCCGACGTGCGCTAATAATGAATCGCGTTCGCCGCGTTAAAGCGTAATTCCTATTCTGCCAGGCGCGTCTCCCCAACTTTGCCCCTCTAGCCCCTCGCCAGCAATTTCGGCGAGGAGCATAATGCCTCGAACGATTGGTGGAGATTGCGTTGGTGGTCGGACTAATTGCAACTTCGATTGTCGTCTCGTCATCGGCTCAACACCGTTACGCTTTTTCTTTCGTCTTCTTTTTTTCGACTAAATTTGAAGTCTGCTTTCGTCGCGACGCCTTTGCCGCGCGAATCTTTCGCATCGTTATTTGCGTATTAAGACGACGACAAGCCTGCCTCCCGACACTTGCGTTTTCATTCCCTCGGTAACGAGCGAACTTACTCGTCGGGCTTTCTTACGCTGAAATTGACGTCGCGCATTCAAGCGTCTCGATCCGAATGTCGATCGTTAGAATCAGTATCTCATCACTCTGTAAAAGACCGTTCCCCATTTTCCCGTTGTTTCGTTGGTTCGTTTGTTTTTACCGAAGTGAAAATAAGTGTTTCAAAGTAGAAGTGTTTCGACTGAAAGTATTTTAGAACGGTGTGAGTGTTTTAATGTGAAGTGGAAGATAGACTTCATGGATGATTAGTGTTTTCCTTCTTCCAACGGATCGAGTTTAGCGGCGGACAAATAGACGAAACTCGTAGAAATTATAAGTTCCTTGATCAAAGATGTGTTGAAGTTTGTTAGATTTATTATAAATTCCAATTCAATTCATCCGATCAGGTTTTATTCCAAATACGATGTCTTTGAGTACAAAATACCACTTGTTCAACAAGACTCCCATTAAGATTACAAAATACATACTACGAAACCAAATAAAATATTCTTAAGTTTAAATTGCGACTGTATATTTTTAGCCACGAATAAAGCTGTAGACATCAATGAAACATTGCAAAAATGATGCCAAAGTCGCAAGTGTTTACGGGCAAAGTTGCCAGCGAATCGAAAAATGTACAGTTCACGGATTCAAAAGGCTCCCTTCAACCATTGCTTGTTTCATTCAGCGTTTGCGACCGCGGCGCTGCTCCAGTAGGATTTTTTCATTCCGTTTCCGAGTAAAAAGCATCGGCTTTTTTGGCTTACATAAGACCGATAGTTTGACAAAACCCGGCCAAGGGCTTGCGCGACGAAGACGGCGATACGGCCGCGTCGTCGGGCCGCAATTTCGGCTCGTTTACCGAAGGATTTACGGTCGCGCGCAAAATAATGCCCACTATTTTTGGATTGGCCGGGAGCGCGCCCCGCGGACCGATCCTCGTAAAGTCCGACGTCGGACTCGCGAGCCTCGTTATCCGCCGAAATTCAGTTAACGGCGGGCGTTTTTAATGCGCCACTTAAACTGACGTTTGAATAATTTTACGTTTCTCGGGGCTTTCGCGCATTGTCGTAATAATGTCCGACTTTTATTGCGCGCGCTTACGAGGTTATTATATTTTGTATTAATGCCGCAACTGGGTCAACGACTCGAGCCGAATTTACCACCGGTCGACATCTTTTTCGCGATAGCGAGAAGATTTAAGGCGACTGTGGCGTTTCAGCTGAAGTGTGAAATAATATTTGTTGAGTGTTGTATTTTTCCTTTTTTTTTTTTTTTTTTTTTTTTTTTTTTTTTTTTTTTAAACAATTCTTTTTATTAATTTTTTTCGGTAAAAAAATGATGGTTAGCATTTATTAATTTTTTCTCGTCCACGGACGCTCACTACAACCAAGTTTCCGTCTCCTTCTTTTAAAAAAAATAAAGGTGTAATGCATTATTAATGAGTAAGTGTGTCAAGACAAATTTATTAGCGGTAAAAGGCAACCTCTTCAAGCATTTTCGGAGATGGCAG
>JABFOV010000812.1:0-31432 GCA_022817685.1 Aradophagus sp. ZL-2020
TAATGTACAATAAAATTAAAACAAAAAGAAATAAAACTTGAATACATATTACAGATATTGTTGAATTTAAAAAAAAAATTAATACAATTTGAATACATTATATAGATATTGAGTAATTTTATAGTTAAACTAAAAAATAACTAATTGAAAAATTAAAAATTTTTATTCTTTGGGTAGGAATTTTTCAATGTGACTTTTCAAAGTCTTCAGTTGCTCTACTGTATCCGAATTTAATTCGGGCAAAAGAGATTTGCGCAGATCGCCTGTTGGTAGAAGAGATAAAACATCTCCGTTGTTGAGTGGGAGCATTAAATTTGCCATGCGTTCATTTTGAAGTATTGCTGTGGACACAAAGATAGGACTTCCTGTCATGCTTACTACGGTTTCTCCATTACGAGGCTGACGTAAAACATTAAGTGGTGTGTTTGGGCAGACCTTAGGAGTTATAGACATTAATTTCTGTTTACATTTCTCTTGCGGAGTGTGATTATACACGTTCACTGCTTCATCTTTTGTATATGGCTTAGTAGATTGATGTAACTTTTTGACCTTTCGTTCATTATACAATTTATGTTTATTTTTTGAATGACTGGATTTTGTAAAACATGCTTTGTCACTGACGTAACCATAATCTGAGGAAAAGCTCATTGTAGATTTTTTGACAATAGACATTGTATCTGGAGACTTATTTATGTTTTCCTCTAAATTCTCTGAGAATAAAGTGAAAATATCTTTCAACTGTAAATTTTGAATTTCAGTTGGGAACTTGTTAAACTCAATATCTATAAACGTGATAATCTTGTTACATTCTGCTTCCAAATCGTTTCGAATACGTGCCAATTGCAAAGCCGATTTTCTTTTGAAATTAAGTACAAGGTTTTGTTCACTTTTCTTGCGTTCCGCTTTTTGGGACGATCGAGAAACTTTCGTACGTGGCATAGTGAGCACTAAACTAAATCGCTATAAACAATTCATGAAAATTTTAATTTAAACGCGGCCCAAATATAATGGTGTAACTTTATAAATGGTTACTTACGTATTAAATGTGTATTAAAAATTATATCAATCCAATTAAATGATCATTTGCTATGTAGTTCCAACGTACTTGGATGAAAGTTTCAAACTGAAACGAAATTTCAACTATTTAATCCAGCACACCGATATTTCAAAATAATTAATCAATATTTACCTTTATTAGTTTTTATTTCATAAACCGATGCTTCGCTGTTTGAAATTTTAGCGAATAAGGTCATACAACATTAATCAAACTCCACTCTTTTCGTTTAAATAGCATTTATGTTTTACATTCAACAAGAAGTTTTGTATGGACGAGTTAGAAATTTGAAAAATTATTGTACAGTTTATGTTTATAAATCGCAAAAAACCGACCAAATGTAACAGGAAACAATAAAAGTTAATTAAAGTAATCAATAAATATCAGTATTGAGGTATTTTTGTTAACTGAAAATCTTACGAAGAAAATAGCAAATTTTTTTTATAAACATTTGTACAAGTTCAAACCCGTACATTATATACATACAGAACTTCTTGTACATTATTTTACAGAGCTATTTAGTTAGTTTATAGTTAGTCACAGTTCATTTTTCAAATTCTTATCATGCATTTATGATTCACGAAAGTAAACAATTACTATTTATATTCATAGAATGTAACTTTTTAAGAAGATAATTTATTTTTATTTAGGAAGTTTTTTTGTAAAGAAAAGAGATAGTTACAATTTATAGATTAAATTACTTTAAGTTATATAGTTTTTACATGATTGAACCATTTATTATAAATCACAATAAAGCACATTACAATTTGCAATGTATCCAACGTTTTTAATTATTATTACACTAATTTGCATATTTACATACATAATATATTCAATTGATTCACACATTTCTACATCTTCATAAGCACCACACAGTTATAAACTAAAACATTTGTACCAAATCATTGATTGTAACACGTTTTATGGATTGTTCCCATTTAAAAATATTGTTTTAAAGTTTTTAATAATGAATTCATTGATGAGTTCATTCAACATGTTCATGTTGCGCGTTGCTCTCTCGCCAAGTATTTTGAACTAGTTCAACAAACTGCCGCCACCACTGACTTTGTGATGTGAAATACATGGCACAAATTGCTATGAAAGCCCAAGACAAAATTAAACAATAATCCGTCTCAGACACTGGAACGCTGGAAACTGGTCCACTAAAATCGGCAAACGTCACTTGTAAAGATCCATTGGGTTGTAATGTTGTCAGGTGCGTTATAAATTTTGCAAACGTTTCTAAGGAGTAAACAGTGTCATTGAATTTAGCTGCTGGTTTACCATCATGAATTAGCATTAATGTTGGAACTCCTACTATCCCGTAATGTGTATTTAAGCTGAAATTACAAGGTTAAACAATTGTATCTAATAATTATTACTTTAAAGTAAAAAATTAATTAAATTAAAGTAATTATTTGTTTCTGATTTAAATCATTTGAATTAGGTAAAAACATTATATAAAAAATGATTATTACTGTTGATGTTTCATCGCATCGATTGCTACAAATTTAATGTGAGGAAAAAATTTGGGTAGAGCGTTAAAATGTGGCGCTGCTTGACTGCTAAAGATACACCACGTTGCATAAAACATGGCAAGCAAACAAGGCGCTGGTTGCATTTTTCCATCCTTTTCTTTAGTAACTGAATTTTTATTTGCAGACATTTCCTTTAATATGTCTATGAGTCTTGTAGCATTGGCAAGCTGAAAATTAAACGATCTTATATTAATTTCACTCATACTTTAAAATTACTTTACTTTTCCAAAAATATAACTTTTCATAGTATAATATCTTTAATTCATACCTCTACAGGACCATATTCAACATCCTGAGAACAAATATATTTAGTAACATTTACAGTTTTATCAGAAATTGTTGCATTAGTATTTAATTTATCAGCGCTTGCAGACTCTTTGGATGATTTTTTTTTTTTGATATCATCAACATTTGAAGCACTGTGATCAGTGCTGTTTTTTAATTCTTCTACGTCCTGGGATTCAATTTTTATATCTTCGCCACTATTTACAGAGTCAATTGTATTAATATTGTTTAGTGAATTGATATTTTCGATAACATTTTTATTAGTTATAGTTTCATCTAATCGTTTTCCACTTTCCACTTCATCATTCGTGGGATTAACAATATCCATATTACCCACTGATTTCATACTGTCGTAATAATCTTTGCTAGTAGTAATAATTTCAGTTTCGATGGTACGTTTTTCTTTCGAAATCTCATCATTTAAAGTGTCAAGCTTTTGTACCTCGCTCAACTGGTTTATAGTGTCGATTTTCCTTTCACCATTGGCATCATTAACAAGTTGTTTTTCCTGAGCATCTTCATTATTTATGTTTATTATTTCTTCATTGCTAAATGATATTATTATTTGAAACACTGAAATAAGGAAAGTAGTTTAAACATACTAATAACATTTCCAAACTTTGACATTACACAAATTGTAAATTTGTTTACACTTTACCGAAAATTACAATCAGGTAATTCTGCTTTGAGACGAAAAACGGCATCTTGGTACCATAACCAATAACAAAAATAATTTCTGATCGTGAAAGGTAGTGCGCTGAATTGTAAGTTATTTTTTACGTACAATTGTATCACCGCAGACTGAATTTGAGGTTCTTATTTACCAAGCTGATATTGCTGATAATCGGATACATCAAATTGGCGCGAAAGTTTGAATTAGTAATACCAAAAACAAGAGTAAAACTTTTTTTCCAGAAAAAAAAATTGAAAATATGGTTTTTTTATGCTTACAGTTTTTTTTTTACATTTTATTCATCATACATTAACTTATATACAGCTCTTATCTTAAAATATAGAAGGTGAAGTTAGAGTTATGGTGAAATAAAAAATTTGATCACGTATGTATGAAATTATTATAGAACTTTAAAAGGAAAACAAACAATGGAAAATTTTAAAATAGAATAAATAGACTTAAATCCTTTCATATTAGAATAAATATTATTAAATCCTTCCACATTTCTGGTAATAAAAAAGTCGGAAAAGATAAATTTTTTCTGTTCGTTTTTAATTGTTTCTAAATCGTCTTGATCGGTTCTAATATTAATTGCATCATAGATATTTGATCCTTATTTTATGCATTAGAAATTGTGGCGTGTGTTTTATAAAGAATTTATTTCTGTATAAAAATATTTGACTTAACAAATACTAAATTACTTTTGTTTATACAATGAATAGAGAAAAAATAAATATTACAACTTATATTCCATAGGAATTTTTTCTGGGTTCCCACATAAAACCGCTAAAATATTTTGTGCAGTCAATACAGCCATTTCATTCCGAGTTTCAGTAGCAGCACTTCCTATATGTGGTAAAACCACTGCAATACAATAAATATTGAATAGTAAGTAGAAATCAAATATAAGGTCATAAATTGATAATAATTATAAAAGTTTTTGAAATACATACCACAATTGTCTAATTTTAGCAATTCATTATCTGGAGGAATTGGTTCTGGAGTCATTACATCTAATCCAGCAGCTCTTATAGTTTTACTTTTAAGAGCTTCTATCAAAGACTGTTGATGGACCACTTCTCCTCGACTAACATTGATGAAAATGGCGCTCTTTTTCATTTTGTTAAATGCTTCTTTATTAAACATCTCTTTTGTTTCAGGAGTAAGTGCAACTATTGCTATAACAAAGTCACTTTCCTTCAACAACATATCAAATGAGACCTTCTGCCCTCCAAATCCAGCAGCTTGAGGCTTTTCGGATCTGCTTGTATAAAGAATTCGCTCGACCTTGAAGGATTTTAAACATTCTGCTATTCTTGTGCCAATTCGTCCTAAGCCAACAATTCCTACAGTTGAGCCATTCAATCTTGGTCCACACATCCAGGTTGGTTCCCATCCTTTCCATTCACCTCTAAATTTAAAATGTTAATGACATTGATTTTGATGTTGATAATTTATAAGTCAATTATTTAAAAATATAAGTATATCATTGATTATCTTTCATGATTAATGTACAATTAAGTAACATAATTTTGAATATTATAAAAATAATAATACCTCATCATAGCATTGTGAGCTTCAAATAATCTTCTAGAAGTTGCTAATAATAATCCTATTGTCAGTTCTGTGACTGCTTCAGTCAACACACCTGGTGTGTAGCCAATTTTAATATTTCTTGCTTTAATAGCTTTCAAATCTAAATGATTAACGCCGACTGACATTGTGGCTATGACCTTGAGTTGAGACCCTGCAGCATCTAACACCTCTTCAGTAATTTGGTCGGACAGTATGCAATATATTCCATCTACTCCTTTGACTTTGGATAATAATTCATGTTTTGACATTTGTTCTGGTTTATCCCACACAATAAGTTCACATCTAAAAAATGATTTATTAATATAATTTATTCCCTTATTTTGTGAAAAAAGGAGACATAATTAAGTATATTCATATTTAGAAATATATTTGATCGAAATAAAGTTTTTCAATACAAATTTTTTGTTGAAACGTTATTTTGATTTAGTTATTAGCAGGCACTTTCATGGTTTTAATAAATCTATTACTCATATAATTTGTTTACATTCCTAGAGTAAGGTTAGAATTAATATCTAACAAAATAAATTGGGAAAATGATTCTTTTTATCTTAAATTTTTCACTTAATAATAGACAATATTTTAGTTACCGTGGTTCCAAAAGATCAAATGCAACTTTAGGAATGTCAGGTCGCGTTACTAAAACCTTTGGTTTACTCATTTTGACAGCACTGAATGAAAAAGCACGATTAATGATGCAGGTGGAGAAAGTAATTCCACTGCCTTGAAATGAACGACAAAATCTTCCAATAAAGTACATAATTGTTATTTAATTAAATAACTTTTAACATTGATCATGCTACTTTTTACAATAAACACCGTCCATTAATAACAAGAGGTTATACTAAAATATCTAAATTACTGTAAATACTACTATGAACTTTAGTCAGACATATCTTAATATTTTTGTTATTAATGGAATATTGAGTTTCTTTTATAAACTCTATACTATTATATTAAAAAGAGACACAAACTGTAAGTGTAACGGATTTAAAGTCTTATGTCATTGAAAACGTATCAATCAATATTATCTTGAATGAAGATAATAGAAAGATTCTCTGTAATAAAATAGAAAATAAAAAAAATCTGTTTATTAATAGCATTATTTACTAATTAAAAAACTTAAATTATAAATAGAAACAGTTTTATCATTTTAAAATCTGAGCAGGTTTTAAAAACATAATCAAATTGCACCATTCTATATAACAGTACCTTAAAATATAATCAGAATAATTGTCCTTTCCTCTTAGGATTTTCAAATTAAATTTATTAAACTTTTATTTTGAAGAATCTGCAGTATTAGTAACTTTCAGTACCTTGTTTTTCTTAGCAAACATTTTCTTGAATATGTAAATTTATTAAACAATAATTAGACCTAAAACTACATTAACTAGATACTAAGGAAAATAAGTATTTAATTATTTCCTTTTTCAACAGTTTGTATTTGGTTTTTTTGTACTGTTACACAAATTACAAAATTAAATATAATTTGACTTATAAATTCAAGCTGTATTGATTTAACAAGACTTAAGATTATTTAACAAATCAATTTGTTAAGTAGTATTATAAAGATTTCTTAGACAGACATGTATAATGTGTCTATTATTAGATCTTACCTATATTTTAATTTTTTTATTAAGAAAAAAGTGGTGATTGAGCTTTAAACTTTTATTTCATCATTCATTTTTGCAGCAGTTAGTGTATTTTTCATCAGCATCGCTACAGTCATTGGACCAACTCCACCAGGAACTGGAGTTATGTGGCAGGGAATGTGTTTCACTTCATCAAAATCGACATCTCCAACTATTTTATTTTTACCATTTGGTAGTGTAATTCTGGTTATTCCAACATCAATAATACAAGCACCAGGTTTCACCATATCTTTGGTTATTATACCATGAATTCCTGTTGCAGAAACAATTACATCTGCTAATTTTGCATATTTCTTTAACTCCTCAGGAGGAGTGAATCGATGACAAATTGTTGTTGACATGTCAAGACCTTTTGTCTCATCTGAAATTCAGAACAAAATGTATACATATGTACAAAGCGATTAAATAATAATTATAGTTTGTATTTATTATTTTAATTTCTTACGTCTTCCATCTCCATGTAATAAAATAGCAATTGGCAGCCCAACATTTTTTGATCTACCAACAACTAATGCATTTTTGCCAAAAACATCAATTTTGGATCTGACTATCAATTCTTTTACTCCGGCGGGTGTTGCAGGTACAATTCCTTTAATACCTGCAGCTAATTTACCAAGATTTTCGATGTGGAAACCATCAACATCTTTGGAGGGATCAATTGCTTGACAAGCTTCTGATTCGTTGATGTGATTTGGAAGAGGTAACTGGACCAAAATCCCATCTACTTCGGGGTTTTTGTTTAGAAGGTTGATTTCATGTAACAATTGTTTAGATTCAATGCTGTTGTCAAATCGTTTTGTCTCACTGTTGATACCTAGAGAAATTAAAAAGATCAATTTTCTGTACAAACTCCTTTTTCTTATCGAAAGCTGTATTAATTGACATTAATTTTTGACCTCAATAAAACAAAGTTGATAGTAAATAGAATTTGATAAATGGAACAACTGATTTAAAAACTTACCAACTGTTACTGCAGCTTCCATTTTTCTTCTTACATATGTATCACTTGCAGGGTCATTTCCAACCAAAATTGCAATCAATTTTGGCCTCCTTTTGCCCAACTTCATCCAGGTTTCAACTTCCTCTTTGACTTCATTTTGAATATCATTTGCAATACTTTTACCATCTATTAGCTTTGCTGCAAATCTATTAACAAATTCTCTTGTTTTAAATAATATACAAATAAAAATTTTCGTTATAACGAGAAGTACTCACGCAATGTGACTTGTATTTATAGAACGAACAGAAATTTTGTCTACAATTTGTTTAAAATGTTTCAACATCATTTTAAACTATCTTAAAGTAGCCCCTCTCTTGGAGGCAATGCAAGTAAGCTAATTTTTCGGTACTTAGGCAATTTCATTGATTGTGAAATTTTAAATGAAATACATTATGAAACATTTAAAACGAGTTGATAACAAGTCACGATATCACAAGTTTCAGAAGGAAACAACTATTCCTTCAAGACATTATATTCTGATGTTTTTATAAAAATAACTTTCTCCCAGTCGGAAAACAGATTACTGTTTTTCACGAACATTTTAAACCTGTTTTGGATTTTTAGCGGTATTTTTTCATATTACCAGAATCAAGTTTATCAAGTGCAGCAGAAGAATGTATACACAATTACACGTGGTTTAGGTGAGATTGATTGTACCCGTTGTCGATAATGTAGAAAATTTATATACGTTCATTTGAAAATAAATGCAATTTATTTTCAATTAATTGCTTGTATGAGTTAATGAAGAAAGTTGTCACTGCAAATCATTTGATGATTTGATAAGATTTTTTTCTTTAGTCCTTTTTGTATTCTTTTTTTTTTCATTGAAATTAGTATTATATTTTAAAAATTACATAGACAAATTTAGTAAACTGCTATGAATATTTACATTTAACATTCATTAGATATTTTAAATACGGTGATTAAATATACTATTTCGAAATTACTAAGTTAGATAATAAAAGCAAAGCTTCCACGTTTTCGACAAAATTATTGTTTGAATGAGAAAAGTTTTACATTTTTTTTTTCTAGAGCGTAGAATATAATAGTAAAGGAGTAGGAGCTTCGCGTTACTGAAAAAAATTCTTTTCTTTTGATAAGAAAATTAAACTAAAAAAATTAAAACAAAAAATTGCGAAACTCCCTTTTTCATATAAGTACAATATTAATTAATAATATCAATAAATTACCATTTTATGTTGATTGAAACTGATATATTTTGTGCGATTCTAACAGAATTATATTCATGAACTTTTTAAAAATTAGTGTAAATACAAAATATTTACAATTTGTTTATATATAATCAATATTAAAAACAAAAACATCATGATATAATGTTATTTTTTTGTATTAAAAAATTATTGGATGATCAGTCATTTTCAGATATTCAAAGCTCAGTAAAATTTTAATAACAATGATTTGATAAATAAATAAATTATTCTAAATTAAAAAAGAATAAAAGTTCATAAATATTACTTGATCCTCCTTGAAATTGTCGTGAATGTATCGTCAACATAACATGAAAGGTGTACTTACGTTTTGTCCTCCATATTTGAATTATATACTGTCAACAACTTCAGGTGCTCAAGTATTTATACTACATACATCTGTAACTACATTAATCAAGTCTAAATTTAAATTTCGTAAAATTTTAAAAAAGAATTTAAATGTATCATTCATTTGTTTTAATATTATAATTCTTTAAAACAGTAAATAAAAAAACATTAAATAATAATTATTTAGTTTTTATGTGTACATATGTGTTGACATCTATGCCTCTTTGACTTTAGCCATTAAAAGACCAGTTTAAAAACAAGAAAAAAAAAAGAATAAAAACATATATCAACAAAAATCTATAATCATTACAATTAGTTTGTAAATACATAATCTATATCCAGTATTCTAAATTTTATTTTTATTGTTTTAAAATTGAGCATTGGCTGTTGGTCACCATTCAGATCTACAAGATTCAATTTATTTGCTACAAAGTTACTACAAATTAATTTTAATGGAAGCAAGGTAAATATTGATTAACAATGTATTAAAAATATATTTATTGATTAAATTATATAAATAAAATACATTTTTTTTATTTTTGCGTTTTGTTTATGTTTTTATACTTAATTCTTGATATTAGTCGAATCATGTCACAATTTTTAATGAATTTGAATAATGTTTGATTTTACAAATCACAGAAAAAATGATGCCGCAATAGATTTGAGATTTTTAGTATTATTTCATAAATAATTTGGTGCAGTTATCGCTGTGAATTCAACCAAATATAATTGCCTTAATTCAAACATGACAATTAAAAATTATTAGAACATTGTAAATAATGTCTAAATTTCATAAGTCTTTCAAATAAATTAAAGCATCATACTTAAATTATTGTGCTTTTAATTATGTTTATACAAAATTGATCGTTACAACTACTATACAAATTTATAGAAAATTATAGTCTAGTATGAGATCATATGGTATAAGATAAAAAAAATCAACATATCAGTGCTATTAGGATCTCTTATAATTATTTAACAAATATTATTATAAAAATACTTCCTACTACCAATAGCGTTCAAGATAATCTCCAAAATTATTTATTATAAAAATAGAGCAAATTACTTAATGGTACGATAAACTTAAACAAATTAACAAAAATAATAACAAAATTCAATTATTTTAAAGTTTTTATATGAATAAAACCATTAATTTGATGTTAATATTTTGCAAATGAGTGCATTTATGCAATCTACAAAACTATTATCTACATGTAGGGTGGTTCATTTATAATGATAAATTAAATATCTTTTTAGAATGTATCAAGACGAAAAATTGCAAACAACAAACATGCAATATATTAAACTATTATTATAAACGGACCTTTTTTTTATATGACTTTTTTATATATGACATTCAAAATACTTTTATTTATATTATATTCAATGTCTTATGTCTTTCAACGCTCATCATTTCTGGTACAATATACAAACATTGCAGAAAAACTAGAAAAAATATATATACACATCATTTTTCTGCTATTAAATTTAACCAATTAATTACAAAATAACTACAAAAATCAATGCATAATTCAATAAATAAATGCAAATAATTACTGTACTGTACAAAATAAAATTTGCGTACAAATGAATTTTTTCTTTAACGCTACCATCACCCAAAAGAAGGTATTTCTGGTCTTTTGCGTTTGACGTTGTTTTTTATTTGACCAGTAGGTTCACGGAATGGTAAAGCTGGCAATAGACAGCCTCCAGATTCAGGCAAAAAAGATGCTTTATTTGATTCCAGTCTCCTTATGCTTGTAGAAGTTGGACCAAGATAATTCATGTCGCGAAGTCGATTTATACCTGGAGTTGACGGTTGGTTTCCCGGTTGACCATCGGACAGGTCGACAGGTTTAGGATCAAACTTTTCAGATTTCACATCCTTAATCATACTGATTTGCCACCTATGTACAAACGGTAAGTTTAATACTTTGTATTATTTTCTGTCTGTAATATTAAATTCTATGTCTCATATTTTACCAAAACTTTTATTCACAATGATATAATATATTTTTATAATATAGTGATATAATATTATAATTATAATATTTTTTAACTTGTAATGTACAATCTTCACCAACATCCTTTTTTATAATTCATTATAATTTGTACTCCATTAAATTTATGTTTTACTTTATTGTGAAATGCAATATTGTAAAACTGATATTTAAAAACCTTATTATATTGTATAATAGTTATAAAGATAAACGTAATTCTACATATACATAATAAATCAATGAATAAATTTTACCAACACAAGAAAATAAAAAAAATGCACCCAATTCCTGCGTTTTCTTGTTTAGGTTGCTACATCAAGCATATTTCAATATTCACCTTCCAATTCCACTTTGACAAATTTTTGGAGGTGTTTCATCTGTGGAAAGGACGCTCATCCTTCTTGCATCGTCCCTTCGTAAAACCAATGGATTCATAACAGCTTCTTTCTCAATGTGGGCTCGAAGTTCCATAGAGAACTTTTCGGTAAAACAATCTTGCATAAATAGAGGGTGTTGCAAAAGTGTCGAGCAGCCTGGTCTTAAATCTGGATCCATTCTTAGGAACTGTGACAAAAAATCCAAAGAGATCGTGTTCCATGATGGAAATACAATGCGCAGGTTACGGAAACTACTAACGGGCGTGCTAGCAGACCCATCGTCTATGCTTGGCCGTCTTAACATTCTGGTATTGGTCCTTCCGACCATCATTTGATGTTTAGTGCAAAGACTCCCTAAAGAGACATAAATATTTCCTAATAAAATAATATTACTATGATTGTTTAATTATATTTTTAAATTAACATCATATTACCAAGCATTTTTATGATTCGGTATAGTTGATCGATGTCGCTTTCTCCAGGGAAAAGAGGATCTCCAGTGACCATTTCCGCATAAAGGCAACCCACAGCCCAAATGTCAATAGCTTTCCCATAATGTGTATCACCAACTAACAGTTCTGGAGCTCGGTACCATCGCGTTGCTACATAATCTGTACAAGATTCATTGGGTCCTGTAAAAACTCGGGCGAATCCAAAGTCGCACAGCTTGATGACACCGTTTGAAGACACCAAAACATTCTCAGGTTTGATATCTCGATGCATTATCTGTAAAAGAAATCATTGCGAAATTATCAGTACTAATGCATTTTCCGTTAGAGTGATTAACAATGTAATTATAACATGTGTGCATGGAATACGAACATGATTTGTATGGCAGAAATTCAATCCTCGGAGAATTTGAAAGACATGACGTTTGGAGATTTCAAAGCCGAGTCCATTCCCAGTCGATTCTAATTCATCTAGAACTGTGTGATCGAGGTACTCAAATACTAAATAAAATCGCTTTCTTCGACGAAACACTTCAATGAGATTTACTAAATTGTCGTGACGTAATTTCTGTCGATAAAAGATCACTTTACATAAGATTGTATGGAGGAAAATGTTATTAAATCAATAATATAATCAGTGTTGAACAATATATGTTGGAATAGTAATAACATCATTGTAATCTAGCAATGAATTGTTTCTTTAATAATAAATGTTATCAGTTTTGCAAATTTCGTTGTTAGATAAAGAGACATTTTAACTCTATATTGATAAAAATCATGGACATTGTTTGAATCTCATAATATTTTTGTGCAGAATCTTACTTTTAGCATGCGAATTTCTCGAAACGCCATTTTTCGAACATGTGGATCTTCTTCAGTCTCCAAAAATTTCTTGATTGCCACTATTTGCTTGGTTTCTTTGTGTCTACATTTCATCACAATGCCATAACTTCCCTCTCCTACGACTTCTATCGTTTCATACTTATCCATGACAGTTGATTTGTTGTACGTTCCTTATATCATGATCAGAATATTAATTGTTGTTATTTTATATTGACTAGAGTATAAGTTGTAATATTTTAAACTATACTTACGTATTGTTTTTCATCGGAGATTACAAAAAATGCAATCATTCATAACTGATTGTTCATATTTCTTGCTACATAATAAATAACAAAGTACCACATGCTCTTAGGGTGACTGTCATTTCTCATACAGTTGTTAAATGTAACAAAAGAAAATGTTCGATATGCCTTATAGAAATGTACTTTGTCAACTTTAGGCTGAAAACAGATAACAAGCGCTTTTAAAGAAGGCAGTCACGCACATGCCGAAATCGTTAATCGATTGCTGTATATTCTTATTTTCGTACACAATATTACGTTATAAGATTCAAATGCCAGTAGAATTTAGTTGGCTAGTATTAGGACTTGGTATTAATTATCCATGAGTGAAGCTATTTATGCAAATCTTAAACAGATACATAGGTTTTATAAATCATACTATATTTATTGATTCATTCTTGCATTATTGTGCATTAATATTATACTATTTTTGTCAAACTGTAAAGACATTTAAAACAGACGCTGAAAGTTTATAATTAGAATACTTTTAACATATTAAAATATATTTTTTTCAAATATTAACAAAAAAACATCTGTTGAACAAATTTTAATGAGTACAATATTTCATTTTTGGTATTTTGAAGATATTTATGAAATACTATAACAATATCACCAAAGACATATTTACACAAAGAAATTCGCATTTAAAAATGTATGCGCTGTAGTTGACATTGTTTGTGGGTTAATTATTGCAACAATTCAACACTTTGCTATGAACAATTAGTAATCATTTGCCACTCAAATAATGCAAATTCATTTTAACATTTTTTTGACCTGTACAACCATTGTAACATTTATTTGAATTAAAGTTTGATTCTCAAAACTCGTAATGCAAGAAATAACAATTTTAAACAATACATAATTGAAAACGTATTTGCTAGATTATGCGCGGCGATATGTCTAACGAAACTATTGATGTTAATACTGCCAAGTCTTACCTACAAAAGTCGCCGCACACGTTATTCGAAACAATGCAGGACGCTCCAATTTAATTTCGTTTGCTATTGGTTTTAGCACAATTTTCACAAAAAATCAACGGTGGAACTATAGGACAAGAGCCGTGCGTTGTGCCGACCTGATTCAACGTTTAAGAATGACGAACAAAACGCAGAGGTATATTATCGATGGATATCGATCCTACAAATATATATACCTTCCTACGCTCCGTAATACAAATAGACCGTCTGAAGTTTAGGGAAAGTTCTATCAAAATAATATCCTGTAAAGTACATTTTTGGATACACCGCTTCATGTTTTTCTACATATGAAATTAATATTTCTAACTTATAGTAAATGCATTTAGCTTGGTCTATTAACTTTTACTTTTGAATAGAGCAATTTTTTAAAGACAAAACTACATGTTAATTTTTATATCTGCACGCGGTTTTATAATAACGGGACATCAAAACCAACTTTCTAAAGGGTTTTTTTAGTAGGAGTGATATAATTATTCAAATTATTTTTTATTCTACATCGGTACCCCAAATGAAGATTATCATAATTTTAAGACGTCATAATTTTTGTCTAGCGGACATATCTGCAAGATGGTAACGATTTAAATACATTATTCACATTGTTATTATTATCATCATTTTAATGCGAATTGATGGATTAATAATTATAATATTGTATTAAATGAGTAATGATGATCTAGAGTGCACCGCTAATAATATGTTTATTTTGTTATAAAAGTGCGAAAATATTCCTATTAATTGGACTGGAATGTAAATCTTTATACACTTTTTGTATTGAACAAAGTTTTCAAAGTAACACCGAAAACGTGGTTGTCTCATTTCTGAAGTTTAATGCCAAGTTTACGTTCACTACAGTTTCAGTGATTTTGCATTTGTCTGTATGATTCGTGTAATTATCGCAAAATTAAAATTTGTTCATTGAACACGAAATACCAAATGACGTGACCTTCTGTAGAACATAATTACTTTCCGTACAAACTATTTTGGGAAGCCGCAGACTCGCTGGTTCAAAATATACTTCTATCTCTTTCTCTTCAACTTACCTTCGATCTTTTCTCTTAGTAAACATAAATAAATGTTAAATTTTTACTGTACATATGAATTTTGTATACTGAAATTTCGTGATTGTATTTTTAATTAATAAATAATATTACTGATACTTTTTAAACTTTTCAAAGTAATTTTTTTAATAAGCAAGGTAAATGACTTTAGTTACAATTTCACTACATTAAAATTACTATTTTCCGATGAACATAATTTTTCACATGGAAAATAATTTTTCAAATGACAAAAAAAATCTACATGGAAATCTATAGAGAATCTGTATGCAAATCTGTTGACGTCAAAATTCATTTTCTAAAATGCGTGTTTGGTTTGAACTTTAATTGAACATTCTTCGAGTGCCTGTTAAACAGGTATAAAGGTCAGAAGAGTTTGATACACCAAAAAACAAAAGCATGCGATTTTCTCAACATGAAAGTGCAACATCCATAACATAATAATTTCCTGAATGTAAATATCATTTGTCAAGTAACGTCAAAAATATGAAGACTTTGATTGAATATCCTTGATATGCGTAATTTCGTGCATATTTCAATGATATGATGTCTTTTTTCATTAAATAATTTTGATGTAGAAACATCCATTGCGTTTAATTGCAATTAAGGAAATCAATATATACAACAATATATACAGTTAGTTTTTTATTATCCAACATAATACTTAAAACGACATTTCCTAACTTCTTCGAATACACTTGTAATTGAAACGAAACTCCAAAATTAGACCAATGTTTCATTCAAATCAAATGACTACTATTTATCTGAAGAATTAACAAGTTCTTATTCAACTTGTTGATCTCAGTTTGTATAACATAATATTATTATTTCAGATTTGTTGGAACTCGTTGTTGGATCTTCGGAGGAGCTTTCTCAAAGCGAATGCCGGAGGCAGGAAGCTCGGCGCGTAAGCGATTATGTTGTCTCGCATGGCGCCACTGGATCACACACGCAGAGCCGGAGGCAGACGCTTTGGGATTAGGCCCACAGTCAACAAAAATCATCACTGCCTCTTTTCGTCTCCTCGCTCTTCCAGCTCCTCCCCTATTTATCTGTCGCTCTCTTTGCCGCTCGTTCTTTCTCCAGCTGGGATATTTCGATGGAGGCCGTCCCTCCTTCGCTGGTCTGTGCGTGCACGTGCGTTGACGCACGCGTGTGTACATACGCGCTGCGACATACGCAAAGACTATCCGAGGCAAGTCTGTAGGCGAGGAGCATAAGCAGGCACTGAAATAGACTCACCACATGGCGGGGGTCTTTGCTATTGCGGGAGTATGTGCCTGAAAAGTGCACAGTGCGCGAACGAAAACCTCTCCACCAAGAGCTTTCACTGTTCCCCGGTGTCTTGCTTTTCAAGTTTAAGTTTATCCGCATTACAATCAGCCGCGCCGTTAACATTCTCACGCGTAATCGCCGATGGTAATAACTGTTACGAACTGCGGGTTTCGTCTGGGAAACCAATTGCAACTGGGCGGTCTTCGAATCTAGAGATCAACTTGCGTTTAAAGTTCCCTGGTTCGACTCATTTATAGTGATCTAATGGATACTTTTATGACAATTTGTAATAATTTTGCTTTTTCACCTGTGAATCATATTAATTTAGCTATTAAAGTTGGAATCATGTTGCTTTTGTAATAAATAAGGTACACATTGAAAAATGATTAAGTAAACGTATTCAGAAAACTGCACAAGCAAATATCAAAAAAAAAAAAAAAACATTATTATAGGATCTATAACTGTAGTTCGGTTCAATGAAATTATCAAAATTAGTTTTGCGATTGTGCTAATTTGTTTAAAAAATTGTAAAAAAAGTTTAAAGTAATGTCTTTCTAAGATTCGCTGGTTTCACTGTTCACGCGGTCAGAATCGCGATTGTATATGATGATGATTAATAGTTTGAATTCTGTGACAGCAATGACTCATAAGCGTCTGTGATTTTTGATAGATTCGATAGGGTTTGGTCTGGAGTTCGCCGAAGATGCTGCGCTTCTTCTTGAAGTTATGCAGTTGGTTCTGCTACGGTTGACTCTATGGAATTGGTTTTGAGTAGTGGTATCTAAGACTTGAATTCAGAATGAGGCATAGTATGTACTGTATTGTCAGCGGGGTCGCAAGGTCGTAAATGGTGCGGCGACCTTGGAATCCACACAAACGACAGGATGGCGACCTGCCACCCCCAGCCGCCTCTTCGGCACTTGCAACACCGTTCGCGAATTTCGCAAGATACGTCCGCGGCCGAGCTCTTGGGTCAGAGTCAAACTCTTCAACACACCCATCACTATCCACCGCATTTACTCAATTGGGTGTACCTCACGATCGCCGACCAGAATTCAATAGCTTCCGATCAGGTACTGCAGTAGTAAAGAAAAAAGTATGAAATTACAAAAACTGTCATTATTTAGCGAAGTTGAACAATGTCTGATTACTTATAAATACATGTTATTATTTTGAATAATAATGTGGATTGATTTAATAATTGTGGATAGATATATCTAATCTCAAGTGATTTCATAAAACTTTAATTAGTTCGTTAAGTTATCATAGAATTTTTGTCTTTTCAAGTTTTATTAGCAGATTCGAGGAATTTTCTGGTAATGAAAAAATATGTTTAGCTAAAAAGAATACATTTTTGTTAACTATTATTAACAGTACAGCTGAATCTATAGATATGGAAATCATATAAAATAAAATATTAATTGTCAAATAATGAATAAGTCTCCCACAATGAGAAGAGTGCCAAATTATACTTCTACGTGTATGATATAATAATGCAATGTAAAAAGATATTAATCAAGTAATAGACATTTGATGTATTATCTTAATTATTGAAAGAAAGTGCAAGTTCAAAAGTTCAACGGCCAAATACATTCTTTTGTGTCACGCGCGACTGGAGTTTTTAATGAAAGTATTAGTCATACTTCTGACCATTAATAACACGACCATGCTTCCGAAAAGCCCGTTTAAAGTTAGCAATGGAGTGCCATGTGATCATAGTACAGTAATAATAAGTTTTGCCCACCGCGGTTGACGAAACTTTTTTCGCATATTAAATTCAATCGCTTAAACCACTGACAAACATCTAATGATCAAATTTATTTTTAATATTCTGTTAATGGAAAAAAAGAATCGTAAATCACTATTTAAATAAACACCCAGTAATTTAAAGCAAAATATATTTGCTTAAAATTAGAAGTAATTTTCACGCAATAAATCTTTATAAACAAAAAAGATATACTGATACATTCAACTGATGCAACCCTTTTGATTAACTACAACCATAATTTAAAAGAAATTTCTTGTAAATATCGAGAGAATTTTCTGTCAATGTTAATTAAATACAAGCACATATCAAACATTTATATAAGTCGATCTTCAATGTCCGATATAGACTAATGCTTGCTAGCTTGACAACAGTGAAACAATTCAAGCACTGATATAATTATAGCTGCCAGCTTTTCTAAATTCTCAGAATGTCTAAAACACCGAACGCCTCAAAATATTCACGTCGCGTTCACCAATTGTATATGAGTTCATAAATTTTCTGGGAAGAAAATTGTTCTTATTAATGGATTAATTTTTGTATTCAAATTTTAGGCTTAAACTGTACAATTCAGTAACGTAACGTTATATTTGTTCTCGTTCTTTCAGAGCAAACTTCTGCCAACGATATGGAACAACTTTTCATCCGCGACGACGCAGACGTATTTACATCAAAATGCCATAAACACGTCGGGACCGATTGGAAGTGCATTAGCAGACAGTATTGGAGATCTCGCGGAACACTTCAACGAGTTGGCCCTTCTTGACAGAAAGCCAACGAAAAGACCGCCGTCGACATATTTATGCCATTTATGCTTCAAAAAGGGGCATTACATCAAAGATTGTCCACAGGTTGGTCAAATTCTTTGAAAATTTTTTATATTTTTTAATATCTTTTAATTGTTTAGGTCTCTTTTGGTTTAAGTCATAAATTGTTATATTCCAATTTATAGACAAAGAAACAGAAACAAGTTAAAATGAAACGTAGTAGTATAATATTATTAGAATGAAAGTATAATTATTTTTTGATGATAGAACTATTTTAATTTAATTAGTCCTGATCAGCTCTTTAAAGAACATATAGTGAAAACTGGGCTAACATTTTAAGCTTACATTGTAAAAAAAATGTCTTATTATGAAGATCGATATCTAAGACACCGAAAGTGTTTCAGAATATGTCAAATTGAAACACTTTAATTATTTTTAATATGAAAAATTGTTTAAAATGAGTCACTTGTTTTTTCGAATATACGAATTTCATTGTACATGAAAATAGTAAGATATGAAATTAAAAATTTTATTTACATATTTCAATCAGTGATGAATGTTTAAGATTGAGAAAGCGCCATTTCATTACTTAAATTCATTTTTATACACAATAATTTTGCACACGTGTACATTTATACTACTACAGTATTCCAGACATGCTTTGAATTACATTCTTTTCATTACGAAGGTCGAGATCAAATCTAAGTACAATGCGTTTCGTTGTTTCGATATGCAATATAACTTTGAGGCGCTTGATAAGTTGAACGCGGACATCTGAGTGTTTTGAAGTATATTCATTTACACAGATTGAGATCTTTGAAATTAATAAATGGCACATTTTTGTAACTGTTCTATTGTAACTCTAACTTTTTTACTGTACTGTTGCAATTAAATTTAAAATTACAGTGCAAATTATTTCTAAAAGCAAAAATTATAAATATACGTACGTGTTTTTTTTGCGGGGTTTGTATTTCAAAGAGCTTGTATTGGCGCAGCCACATCGTACCTCAGCTCAATTGAACGTTAATTGTGGCAACAAACATAATTTCTGGCAATTTGTGACCATCTTTTTCATCATGCAAGAACTACAATTCTGTAAAATTTATGGTACGATTCGTTACTAAAACTATCGGTTCAAATGTATTGAATCAATTTGTATAAATGATTCTTTTCTTTTTTTTCTATGTTTTAATAACAGAAAATACATATAACGAGAAAAATTTCTGTCTACTAGTAATTGAATAATAATCAAAGGTTAAAGTTATATTGTTCATTATTCTTTTTATAATCATATCCAAAATATACTCTGATTCTGCTCCACGCAATACCAATTCTTGTAATCGCTCGCTTTGCACATTAATTTGCATTCGCTTCATGCATCGATATTTAGACTTACATTTTTCACCTCAAAAGGAAATTTTGTTTTTTAATTTTTTTTTTATACAAAAATTTCAAAGAAACATCAAATAGAATTATAGATAACTATAAAGAATAGAAAGTGTTGAAAATAATGCATGATGATAAAAACTATCTATTCATAAATTTTCTAAATTCGATTTTGTTGATAACGAACGCTGGAAATTCGCTCCATATATTTGTCATATATTTTTTTAATCACCAACTATATTTTTCATAGGCTATAGTGGTGTAATAGTAGATTCAATATTTGTCCTCCGTCTGTAAGAATTGTCTTGGTTTCTAGGCAAGACCAAAGGGCGAAGGTCTGACACCTTATCAAGGCAAAAAGCGATGTTTTGGAGAATATAAATGTCCAAAATGCAAACGTAAATGGATGTCAGGGAACAGTTGGGCAAATATGGGACAAGAATGCATTAAATGCCACATTAACGTCTATCCACACAAACAGGTAATTGTATAGATTTTGAACTTTGTTAAAGTTTTTTTTTTTTTTTAATATAGTACTTTGAGGTGAAAATTGTTCACGTGGAATCACTATATTCTTTGTCTTAGGATTTATAATTATATATTGTGTATGTACATTTAATAACATTTGTAATTATGAGTATTTATGTGTTAATACTTTATAATATTTAATAAATTAAACACAGATCAAGTGTAATCGACCGTTTCAGAGACCACTGGAAAAACCTGATGGATTAGATGTTTCTGACCAAAGTAAAGTTCATCCGCAACATTTGTGTGAAAAATGTAAGAGCATTGGTTATTACTGCAGACGAGACAATTAAATATTTTTCAATTATTCAAATACACTGTACTTAATTTAATGACATGTCTTACATGTGAAGAATGTCGAACTTATGTTTTTCATGATTATTTTATAATTTTATAAAAATTGATCTGAATTTTTTTTGAAGCTTGAGATTTAATAATAAATGGATTGTTAAAATTAGTAATGGACATGTTGCAACGAACGAACAAAATATTTTTATAAATAGTTGCAAGCATTCCATATTTTTATTACACTAAAAAGCAATTAGGAATGAGTTGTTTTTAAATTTTATTATCGTAGTTGAAAAGAATAAGATTTTTTAGGAGAATGTGTTTATTGATTGAATTTTTAAGATTATTAAACGAAATTAGTATTCACTATTATTAATATCACTGGTTTTAATATTTATTAAATATATAGATAATTGAATCAATTAGTATCAATCTCTCGGTGGTTGGAGAAAAAAAATCATAAAGAAAAGAACAAATTCTAAAAGTGATAATTAAGGAAAAAAATTATTACATGCTCATTTATTCAATAACCATGTTCCATTAAAACTGATATTATATCAAAACTATATATTGTATCTTTCCTGTGTGCATATTTGTATATTCGATTACGTATGTGTGAATACTTACATTTATATGTATATCTATGTCTCAATGTGTACATATGCGTGTTTTGTACATGTAGAATATTATAATAAATTAAACAATTTATAATGATAATATATTTTTATATCGTCATTATTTTATTGTAAACAAAACCATCTCTTTGAAAATTAATGAATTTTCAAATTTCATTTTTACAATTTATAATTTATAGCAAAAAAAGATATTTATAAATAAATTAGAGCGAAAGATTTGGATTTCAAAATTTTATATATTATAATTTTGTATATCTGAAATATTTATAATATTGTGTCAAATGTACAATTCAAACGAGTTATTTTTTGTGATTATCACCTATTGAATTGTACCTGTATTACGCGAATAATTATTTCACATTTCTACCTTTGATTATAAACAATATACAATTTAATATACATAAAGAATGTACAGTAGTCAAGGATTAGTGACAACAAATAAATGATCTGCTGTAGGATCCTCATTAAAATATGCTGCGGAATTGAACATAGTTGTCTTGGAAGGATCTTGGATCTGGAAAATTCAAAATAATTAGTTTTTTTGCTTAGTATTATCTATATAACATATTATTTTAAAATTAATCATAAACAATTGTCAACATATTTAAATTTTCTTTAAAAATATATTTTTAGGTAACACGTCTTTTTTTATACAATGAGAAGTAATAAAAATTAAATATTATAATTTTCATTCAGATTATAAGTTAGGAAAAATGTTTTATATTTTGAAATTGATAACAATTATTAAATGCGATGTTCTAATGGCGCTGTTGTAACTCACAAATTTTATAATTTTATCCTTTTTGTAAAAATAATTAAATACTTGAAATATAGTAGTTTATCTTTTAAGTAACAAAACTGTTATTATATATATTATAACTTACTCTTATCTTTCAACAAATTTCAAAAAATTAATAAAAATGTAATCAAACATTAATGATTATAGAAAATCAAAAAGTTGAAAAAATAATACTGAAAAAATAATAAAATATTTTATTGCCCTATTCACACAATATGGTCGCTTATGTACACAATTTTAAAATGTTGTCTGTTCTTTTCGTCATTTTGTTGCACCGAACATACAAATGATCATAAATAAATCGCACAGTCACCATACACAAAAATAGTAATATAAAATAATAATATTGATAATAAAAAACATTATAAAAAAACGTGAAAAAAGACAAATCAACAATTGGATGTACACAACTATACATTTTTGACATTGCATATTTGTGGTACAAAGCGATTATCACTTGCTCTGACCTCAGGATTAGTTCGAATCACGCCAGAAACACCGAGAAATGGCGTCTCTTGGCTCTGAATGTGTGAATACTGCTGCTGTTGGTTCTGCCACTGATTTGTTTCTCGGAACGATTCTTCTTTTCCTTCAGAGTGCACTGTTTCATTCTGAATCACAATTGTTGCCATTTGCACTTGTTCCACCTCCGCCCGTTCGTTCTTCTCCTTTAAACTTTGTTCCAATTCAATGTCAACATTCGTTGGATTTTCATGTTCAATATTCTGGACTTCTACTGGAACCACGTACTGATTTTCATTAACCACTTTATTATCATTTTCCTCACTTGTTGGAACTGATTCCGGTTGTTGTGATGCCATGCTTATAGTTGGTTGTGGAGAAACACAGATTGTCGGTTGTTCCTGGTCCACCAGACTAATAACAGGAGACGTCGTGCTTGGCGTCGGTTCTGGGAAAAGCTCACTTTTAAGATTCGGCAGGAATACGTCGATGGAACGCCAAGTCGGGGCCCACAGATTTGATTCTGGTGCAAGTACACCAGCAGACGCCATTACTAATAGCATATTCTTCAATGATTCAGGGATTGCTTCAAATAGAAGTTCGCTATTATCTGCGTGCATGTATGCACGAAGAAGATCTAGCACCGTTAACCAAAGTGGTAGGAATTCGGAGAGAGTGAGCAGGGGGTTGAGGTGGTGGAGGAAAACTTTGGAAAGAAGCATAGCGGCGCGCACTCGTGTTTCTTCAACGCCAATAGGATCGTTTGCAGCTATTGGGCCTAAGAGTTGCGCCAGAAGAGGAAAGAGGACCTGTAAAAAATGAATTTATAAATTCAGTGTAGAATACAAAGATCAGCATCCTCTGATTGCTAATTTATTAGCAAGCGTCCATTATTTAAGACTTTTCTCTATGTGATTATTGTAAGTGATTTTAATTGTGGACAGCACATACCTGTTCCAAACATTGTGACCACTCAATGGCTGTAAGTTGTGCTAAATCATGAGCTAGCAGGGTGCTCTGCAAATATGCAATCGCGGCTGATCTAACTGGCCGCCTAGAATCGCAGCATAGTCTAGCAATGCCTTGTAGTAACGGTTTCCAAGCTTGTCCCCACAGAGACATATTTTCAACTGTGTCTCCTTCTTCAGCCCACCATTTAAACACCTGTGCTGTCCTTGTGTGCAATGTATGCATCAAATCTAGCAACTGAATAGGACTCTGTTGATATGCAGGTACATCATCCATGTTGCCCTGTATCCTGATTCGTTTACCAGTAGTTTGTAATACCGCTTCCGCAAAGGTACGCACACAACGTACGCACAATTCAAAGTTGAATGGCGTGACGTGAGCCACATCCCGGACTAGAAAAGCCAAACTTTCGCAACATTTAACTAACGCCGCAGGGTCGTGTGGTTTAAGGTCTCTGTCAAGAACAATGACATCTGCGGCTACAGGCAAAGGCGCCTCTGTGCCAGTGGGTGAAACCAAGACCCATTCTGGTACGACATTTGGTTCCAAGATCACGTTGCGAGATAATTTTGATTCATCTTGAATTATTGAAGGCTTTGGCCTAAGAGCGCCTGCGCCAGTACATTCGAGGAGGCTAAATACAACTTGCCAGTCTTCAGTGCTATGGATGTTGGCTGCGCCGGTTTTTAGTAACTCAAACAGTCCGAAAGCAATCTGTCGAGAAAGCGGTGCATTGGTGATCGATGGCAAGTAAGTCAATGGTATAAGTGGCGGCAGCACTGTGCAGGCGAACTCTTCACTTCGGAGTAATCTAATCGCAAGTCGCAGCATACCAATGCTTGTACGTTCCAACAAATATGGTTGGTTTTCGCGAGCAGCTGTAGTTAGTAAAGCGTCCAGTCTAGCTTGGACTACCGGCCAGATGCAGGCCACGCGGTCACGGTTCTCAATAGTTACTCGGAGAAGGATTTCTAAAAGGAAGACAGAAATGTCCTCTTCGCGGAGGCTGACTGATACCAAGGCACCAACCAGAGACTGGAGAGAATCGGACTAAAACATATAAAATTTTGAATTAACATTTAATTTCTATTAATATTTAGTTTTGGTAATATTTGTTCAAAATAATATATTGTAAATAGGTATTTAGAAGGATATAACAACATAAATAGTTACTCAATATTAATTAATTAATATCCTTACGTACAAAATTAATAAAAAATTAATATGCTATTGTTATACGTACAAATAAAAATTTGCTCTCTTCTACAATCTGTTTCAAACTACAATTGGCAATGCATTTCTCAGCTTTCTTCCTCGCAATTTCTTCTTGCTGCGATGGTAAGCGCGCTGCATCGGTTATGTATGAAAATAAACTTGACATGATTCCTTGTTCAACAGTCGGTACTTTAGGAGTCGTAGGTGTACGTAACAGCATCACTTTGCCCGATGGATCTAAAAAGTCCTCGCCCTCCATTATATTCTTTGGCAACAGTCTAGCTTTGAACAGCATTCGAAGACAGTCGACGATATTCTTCCAAGACAACCTGATTGTGTGACCGTGCATTTGGGTGATCTTAAAAAGCGTGTGCACTGCTAATTGACATCTGCTACTTTCACCTAAATGCAGCGCCACTTGTTCAGGTTCTCCTCCAGCTGTCAATCCCGTGAACTTGCAGAGCGATACAATAAGCGTATCAAGATCATTGCACATATTATAATGATCGCAGATCGCTGCACAGTTAATGAATGCTTGAGCAACTTTTTGCTGCATTATGCGATCAGGAGCTTTATCGTATGCTCTGCAGAGAGCACTGACAATTTGAGCCCAACATCTCTCTGCTAAATCACGGTCTATGAATTTGCCAGCATTTCCAATTTTTAAATAAACACTTTCTGGACTCATTCCGCGACGTAACAATACTTTCCATAAATAATTTTCCTTTACTATTCCAGTTTGCTCCGCAGGCATCACAATTTCTTCACTCCTATTAATTCATTTATATTAATTTTTATTTGAAAAGTATACATTTTATAAATAGTTATATTTCTGTTTGCTTTCAACTCACTTGATTGAATTATAAATTTCATCCAACATATCCTGGTCCAAATCTTCCCCCTTATCTACTTTCTTTAGGTTCTTTTTGAAATCTTCTAAAGTCATTGGAATATTTTGACGTTTCACATTGTGATTATGTTGATCAACATTTAACATAATGACTGCGTATGCTAACGTGAACGCTGCATCTGCAGAGTTAAAAGGTTTGCCATTGCTATTCTGTAATTTTAAAGTCATTATTATTGTTATTTATGGTAAACATTTTTAACATTATAAAGGAAAATTGATATGTAATTAATACATACATGCCAGTGATTTGCAAATTTTTCAAGTAATAATGAAATAAGAGGCGATTCTCCAGGCAATCTGAAAGTTTCCAAGTACATACGCAAAGCCTGATCAATCCTGGTATTCTTCAAATCAAAATTTTCAACAAAATGTTTTAAAATTGTAGTACTATGCTTTTTGCTTAGAAATTCACCGATTGCTTTTTTATCAAGGCCTGGATTTTCACGTAAAAATATAGCTATTTTCTCAGGATCAGCATTTCCACTTGAATCACTAAGTATACCATGTTCAACAAGTTTCGTTATCCCTTCGCGGGAATTTTCGTTAAATTTTTCAGTACCTTCCGCCAAGAACTGTAAATTGCAATAGTTGTATAAATAAGTTCAACTATATATGACAAATTATATTTATACATTCAAAATAAACTTTACTTGTTTGTTCCTTTTGATGGCAAGTAATTCTTCTCTGGTTGGTAACGAATGAGAACAGTTATGTCTAGATGTTATGCACAATTCACTTTTTCCACTACTCCTTTTTTCCATGTCGGATATAAATGTAAATAGTGCATCTAATGCTATGAATTGTAAGCTATACATGCTTCCCAGTACAACCGAACCATTCTGCACTGTCTAATTTATTAAAGTGCGTAAATTATTATTTTATACCTGTATGTATGAATTGTATTGTATGTATTGTACTTACCTCTGACAGCAATTTCATTAACTCTTCATATAAATTTGAAGAATATAAGCCACAATCGTAATTAATATATAATTCTGCAGGTAATCCAGGTATTTTCCACAGTCTGACAAGAGCCTCTACAAAAACGATTCCATTATATTTTTCCTTTTATGTTTAAAAATATATCTACATTAAATTGATAAACATCTATTAAAAATTTACCCAATGCTAATTCACGTTGTTCATATGTAATTTTACTTGAATCAGAATTGACTATATCCATTAACTTCGTGATATAATGTTCCATTTGGAATTTGAGGTGTTCTCTTTGGGATTCAAAAAGTAAAAACGCAACTTGTAAATTAGCTGCTAATATAGACACTCGATCATTTCCAAGTAACTGAAAATAAAATCATAAACATTAAGTTATCCATGTTTTATAATGTAATTAATCTTTGTTAACTTATATTATTCCTACCAAAATTAAATTTCTAGAAAGCTCATCTTTCGCCAGTGCAAGTAAAGATGAAAAATTTGATATAGCATCAGCTGATATTTCCAATGCTACTTGTAACAAACCAAGCCCTAAATGCATCATAATCTCTGTATTTTGTTTATCCAAGGGATTACACAATGCAATCAGGAAACTAAATAACTCCCGAATACACAACGAACCATAAGGACTTTGTTGCTCAAGAGGTGTAAACCTTACACCTTGTGTATTAACGTAATCTTCATATCTCTGATCTGATTTAATTTTTGAAACTTTCGCAGAATCAGTATTGTTGTTAGCTGACTCATTCACCGACAAATCTTCAACACTACCTGCTGGTGAGTGAATTACACTTTTATCACCTTTCTTTTCATTGTAAGTAGATGTATTTTCTGCAAAACAACATTTTTACTTTATAATACTGTTGTTTTAATTGAATTAATTATAATGTACACAGTAAAGTATAACAAATGTACCTTGGCCATCAATAACAGTTTCATTCACATTAATTTTTGCAACTGAAGAGTTTACTTCTATATTTGTTTCTGAGTTTTCTTCGACTGAAGGCGTCCGTCCAGCTTCATCATTTGACGTTGATTTCATTAACGTTTTCCCTGCTTCTTCATTTTTGGCGTTTACACTGCATTTATTGGCATCTCTATCCTCTTCTGCTTTGTCTCCTTGATCTAGAGAATTCTGCATATCGACAATACTTCCTGCTGTTGCAGTTGGGGTGGTAGCCAAATGACCAAGTTTTGGTGTCTCCACCGGACTTGTAAGACTTAAATCACTCTCCTCAGTATTAGCTTCATCCTGATTATTTTTCTTAGGTTTGGAATGATTTTTGGTTTTACGACTTTTAGTACGCGTGTGATCTATACTACTCGTTCGCATTTTCTGAAAGAGACGATATTTACAAGGTAATATGATTTGACCTGTGCAAAATATTTCTCAAGTTTATTTTTAATAACTTCAAATTTAAATAATTTTTCAAGAGAATTTAGTTTGACAATAAATATAATTAAATATAACAAAATAAGAATCAGTTAAGCATTTTAAACCTTTTTCTTTTTACATAAATTCAATTAATTTAATGTTGGCTTAAATTTTGTTTAAAAATGAATTCACTAATTAAAGACATTGGACATTTCTTCTACAAGTTTGAAACTCGTAATCTTACTTTCATATTTAAATTACTCCTGCTGTCATCTACAAAATGTGGTAGTTTTAAAAAGAGATGTTGAACCATGTCTCTCAGACAATGCTCTGCCGTTTTTCTCAATAATTCTGCAAAATGGAAAATTTTAATGAAGTTTGGAACTGGATTAAATTGTTCAATTACTTGTGTTATATGAGGTAAGTACCACTAAGGCGGTCAAAGCATATCCTGAAACAGCTAAGCATTATTTCACATATTCTCTCATTGGACAGATGATCGCCCAAAGGAGATAGAACAAGGGCACGCAGAACCTGTAGTATCCTCATTAAAACAACGCCATCTGCAGAAGCATCAGCACCTACAAACCTGGCATGAGTTACTGCATCTGCCAGTGAATCAATGCATGGAACAATTGTGGGGTACTCTGGATCTGCAATGCAAATGAAATCAAAAGTAAGGTTTACGTTTCTAGAGATTAGAAGAAAGTTGCGAAAATGATGTAATTCAGTACCAATGATGTCATAGGATATAATTTTGTTGATTGCTGATAATGCAAGACTAGTAACTGGTCCAGTTGTTTCTGACCGTATGATCTCCAGAAAGGGTGTCAAATATAACAGAGGGTCCAACAAATGTAAACTTTGTTTATTGTTCAAGAGTCTTTTCAACTGAGACAAGCCTTTTATTAAAGCATCTTGTTCTTCTTCCTGTGAAACAAAAATTTAAATTAATTATTACATTGTACAGAGCTCATCTAATCTAAGTTGAAGTAAATTATAAAAAAATATGTAAATATTTTAATAAAATCTGAGCTTTAATTTCTTCCACTTTGAATTTGTAAATTAAAAATTTAAAAATATATTCTAATTGCAATACACATATAAAATTTAATTTTAGACATTTTGGATTAATTAAAACGTAACGCTGATGAAATAAAATGATCAATTTCATAATTGCAATAATACAAACTTCATGCACAATAAGATATGAAAGTCCCACCTGTCTAACAGTGTTAGACTATGTGTGAAAATGTGATACATCTGAATAGATTGTATAATACTTATACAAGAAAATGGAAGTTTGTTTACTATATGGGAAGAAAATGTCTCAACACTTTGCAGTAAGTTGCATCACATTTGTGTCCCAGCTTTCAAAATTTACTTCAAAATCCAACAGACAAATAAGTATCCTTTTTCGTCTTGCACCAAAATCCATCGCCAATAAATTAAAAGGCAAAAAGTGGAAGAAACCAAAATACAAAGTGTGAAGTAATGATTGGGTGATTTTTATTTTTACATTTAATATTGGACAATAAAAAAAGAAGCAAAAATAACGAATAAACGAAAATCATCTGTTTAATATTCGCGTAGATGAAACGTCTGCTTGGATCCATTTTGACATTTGCGTGTCAAAAAAAGACTAAGTGATGAAAACAATGAACAGTATATGTGGGCGTTTAACCTGGTGCGAGTGGGAGTTCCACCTGATGCCGCGTCGCATGGTCGTGAGCAAAAGGCTGACTTCATTCTCGACGATGAACAGGCCGCCGCCCGGGTAATTTGCTCTCGCCATTCTTGCCTTTCTTGTTGTCGTTCGTCTACTCCAAACGCCGCGCGCGTTTCCGCGCACTTACATCATATCGTGCGTGATTACGTTCTGTTGCTCGTCAAATATCTCGTATCTTGCCGTCGTAATCGCCCAGTGCGACGGATTTTCTCTTTACAACTCGCCGTATGCCAATCCGCGACGAAAAAGCTAAACCGAGTGTACTCGTGGAGACATTCGGATATCACATTCCTGTGAACGGGTGACGTACCAGGAGGGACACGCAGCGCGATCTTTACTTTCCTTATCCAATTTACGAGGAATCGTGGCCGGGTTTTGTTGACGTACTTGAGGTTTCGGAGTATTTATCGACCGAGTTCTTATTTCAGTTTGTTTTGTTTAATGGTTCAAGTGGAAAAAAATAGAAACAAAGGGTTTTATATTTACCACTGCATAATTTAGAATGTTTATTCGAATGTAATGTATTATGATTATCATTATTTTTTTCTTTTATATAAATTTGAATTATGCACGAAAAGGAGATTGTTATTCAAAAGAGTTAAATCAAGTAAAAGTTTTTTTAAAACAGCATGTCGGCACGTCACACAATGTTTACTGAATTGTGTTTATTGCTTTCAATTTTTGTAATTGTAAATTGCACTTTTCTCAATATAAACATTAATGTAGTAAAAGGCCACATTAGCGCTTCGATCGCACCTGCACATTGTCTATTGAGGTCATTTAATGCGCCAAAATGTTCTTTTTTTTATTCCATGAATGATACACATTATGATTTTTTAATAATCAATCATATTAATAGAAATGAGCAATCTATAGTTTTAATGACGTCTGAATTATTAAAGAACCTATTTTGAAATAATCCACGTGTCACATACTAAATATTCTTGTCTCCCTTTCATCTCTGCTGTCAAAACAAGAGGAGAAGATTCTTCCACGAATTTTCTTTTTATATAAAACAGTAGTATCAAGGATAGTTCTAAGC
>JABFOV010000813.1:0-31419 GCA_022817685.1 Aradophagus sp. ZL-2020
AAAAAAAAAAAAAAGGCAAAAAAAAAAAAAAAAGAATTACGGTTCGCGGTGTTTGAGGTCAAAACATATCGTCGATTGCGGATGTCATTGACTGGAAATTTTTCGTTCTATTGTTATTTTATTTAAATTCTTGTAAGTTATTTTATTGTCATAAAAATTATCAAAGAAAAGAATTGAAAAACTGAGGTAAAATTACATATAAACAAAACACACTTAACAATTTTTAAATTAATTCAACATCGACAAAGAATTCAGGATTTAATAACGAATGCTTGCATCAACGATATCGGTTCGACATCGATAACGTTAATACAAAGAGTTCGTATTGAATCGATATTAATCGATATTGAATCAATACTGATGAAATAGATATTCGCATTTTTGTTTAAAGTCAAAGTTATATTTTTTTGTAAATATTGAGTCGATCTTAAATCAATATTTTCGGCCAATATTAAGACATTTAAATAAGAATTAATTTACAATAAGATATTACGTTTCGTTACATTACGTTGTGTTTCAATTTGATACATTCTGCCAATATTGAGTCTATTGAATCAATACTGAATCAATATACAACTAAAAGTTGCGTTTCGCAGACGTCTTGCTAAATTTGATACTATTATTTCATCACATTTGTTTCTCTTTGTGTGTGTTACACGAGAAATCGCAAGAGACATTGGAGGTCAGACTGTACGGCGATGTTTTCACACGCATACATCGTGCTGAGATAGTGGTCAGAATCTCATCGCCTCTTCATTAGCATGCATCGGTTTTTCACATTAGCATCATTCAAATGAAACGGTCGTTTAGCATAAAAGGCTCGACGCAAAAAGCTCGGCTCTTCGTGCGTCACATTGGCCATCTGTCATTGCTTCAGCTCTTATCTATTATCATTCGAACCCTCGATGCGTGCACCATACGCGCCCAACGAAAGAATTTTCCAATTGACCTCACACTGAATGGTTTTATAGGAATTTAATGGGATCGGCATTTTTTATGGCGCGCTTTTTACAAGCCGTCGTCGGTAATTTCATGTATTCAAAGATCAAATGTCCTAAACTTAATCACTTTAATTAGAATTTCAACAATATAATTTTTATTGCTTTAAAATTATATCCGAGCTTTGTTGAAAAATTAATAATTGTTATTGAATCCTTCTTTTAGGCAATCATTCCGTTCTTAAAAGAAATAGATGTTTATAAGAGAGTCTAAATAAAATGCCTGTATTGTAATCACACAGATATAAAGGGGAAACGAAAAATTGTCATTAATTAATCGATCTTCACTCGTAATCAATATTATTAAATGAGTATGAAAGGCTTACTCGAAAATATTATTCTTTTCATAATTTTATTAACGAGTTATTGCATGCAACCGTAATTATCACTTTGGAAATATTTCGAGAGGAAACGTGTAATTAAAAATTATTGAAATTTCGTCCAAATACGATAATTGTACATCGAAAGACTCAAGAGAAATATTGCAGATCGTAATTAATTTTCCGACGTTAAAGAAAACTTATAACGTAATTATCGAATGGACCAATTAGAGTTGCATTATGCATGAAGTTATAAAAAGTGAAACGACTACGCAAGCGTACTGCGTGCTTTATTTCACGATGGCAAAAATACTTTCGCAAATGAAACAAGTTGACATCTCTGAATGACATTCTTAAGAATTTGTCGGGTAAATAACTTATTCTTTAAATTAAAGCGTTATTTTAAAAGTAAAAATTTTGAATGGATAATAAAATGCAAAAATTTTAAATGTTGTACAACGACATTACTTTCACTTTATAAGTTTATTGCACAAATGTGCAAGTACACAAAATATACAGTTCCAAAGTGGTCTTCAAACTGAAATGAGAATTTCTTGGATCAATAAAAGAAGATCGCTGCGCAAAATTAAGTAGTATGGGTCAGAGATATGTCAGACTGGTTTTATTAAACGATATGAAAAAAAGATTTGTGGTTCTTGCTGAACGAAGAGGAGCCGCTAAGGACACTTGTCAAGATATGAATTTATTATCAAGAAGCGTCCACTACCGGAAATAGTGCCAACACTTTAGTGCGGTTTTATGCTGTTTTCTGTTCTTTCTTACCAAACATATGATTTTTATTAATCTTATCTGAAATCACACGGTATACATCTTAATGAAATCCGAATTTCATATTCAATATCAACACACCTGTACGAATAAATTCAATTCAAAGCGCGACGATTAAAAGTAATCTTCTTTTAAGAGAAAGGTGTTAGTAACAGATTTCCCCACGATCAAACTGGGACCAAAGTCTATAAAAGTCAATCGACTGGCTCGTAAAAACGCGCCGCTTGCCTGCGACGGACTCGGTGCATCAAATTTTATCGCACGAAAGATTTTTTTCATGCCCCAAAGTTTCCGCTTATTTGCCTTATAATTTGACCATTCGTCGGTCAATATTGCAAATTGTCCATAAAATTTTCCTACTTTAGTCCATTCGTTCGCTTTCTGCATTAAAATCCGTTATATCGAATTTTCGACCTCCCTTCTCGGATCCCCCCCCCCCCTCCACCCCCCACGCGAAACTAATTTAGCTCGAAGAAAAGAAGCCTACAGACGTGGTGATGCAAACTCCTCGCGACCTCTTTGTCCGTCGATGGTAAATTAAAATGTTAGTGTCAACTTTTCTCATAAAAAGAAAATTAAATCGTCGCACGATGAAAGAAGAGCGCGCGAAATCGATAATGGAATTGTTAATGTTCTTCGGCAGTTCTCGTTACGCCGTGGAAAATATCAATTAACTCGGTCGCGTTAATCGGCGTAACTTACGGTTTTATTACCGCTGACTAAATGATACTCAATTTGTTTGCGGCCGCGAAACAATGTTATTTATACATATTCTCGTTATCAGTCGAAAGTTTGATTTATTGGTTGGAAACAACCCGGCGTTAATTTCATTAATTAATCGGCCGAATGATAATTTAAACGCGAAGCGTTACATCACTTGTGTTCACCGCGCGCGCCCACGTCGCACTGTTTCCTGTGCTTTTTTTTCGCCTAGTAAATTTTCATAACTCGTTAGTGCTGACAAGTTTTTTTTTCGTCGCGTGCAGAATGCGCGAAAATTAATACATAAATTAAATAAATCACGACGAATGACTGAGTTTTTGGAGAGAGTGGTATCTTTCCCATTTTTTTTTTTTTTCATTTTCGCTTTCCTCTGTTGCTCCGCTTTGTTTGTATTTTCTTTCACCCTCTTTTGCTCTGTTCTTTTTGTCAACCCGTGTTATTATTTTTTTAATTAAATAAAGTCTAACGGAGATTTCGATTGAAGGAAACGGAAAGTAGAAATGGTATTTCCTTTAATATTCGCTTGATGTTTCTATTAAAGGGGAACGTTGAATCGTCGAGGAAGCTATTTATTATTTTTAAGATGGTACTTTTCTTATCAAACAAAAGTTTATCTCTATATATTTGCAGGGCTGGAAATTGTGAATAAATCAAAATTACAGGCATTGTGTAATGTTTAGTGCAAATTGTATTTCATTTTAATCAATACCATAATGAATGCATCATAAAAATTAGCGTCATAAAATATCCTTGTTTGCAATTTTCAAATACTTTTCAAAATTATATATATTTCAGTTCAAATTCAGTCAAAAGAAATTAACTTCAAACTCTTTTCAGTGATAAAACTTATGAAACATATTAAAAAATTTGATTTCCCTTCAAAAACACTCATATACAAGGAATTAACAAATTCATTGATCGCGATCAAAGTTACCTTTCCCATTTATTCGGTGTAAAATGAACAAAAGTAGTTCAATCGCTAAGTTTTAAAAAAAAGTTACAAAACCGTGAATTGCAGCAAAGGGTACGTACAAGCCATGTTTCATCTTACGAGAAAAGAGGGGAAAAGTTCTAAAAAAAAGTTGTGGAAGTTGCAAGAGAAGCGATGACCAATTAAAAACAGATTGACCCCGCCAAATAAGGGGGAAAGGAAGGAAGGGAGAACCTATTACGCGTTAAGTCGCATCACGGGCTTCCTTTTAAAGCTATTAATTTCCGTGCAATCATAATTCCAAGTTCAATCATAACTCGAAACTGGCAAATATCGTAATCCGATTTGTAATGGTGCGGTGGATGGGAGGGGGAGAGGCTCGTCGAATGGCGAAAGTAAAAGAAACCGAGCCGGGCGCGACGGGTTGGTGAATTTTTCATCGTGCGATCGTCTCAAAAAAGTAACATTAATTAAGACCCGGCGTTCAATATTACGTGAACGTAACAAGATGTCTGTGGGTGAATAAAAAATTGCGAAAAATTTCGCGTGGCAGGAGGATGTCGTGTAACGTTAACGTTGACGGTCGGCGGCGATGCCTCGCCTTCCGCGGGTCAGCCGACCGAAATCCAATAAATTATTTATGATGGCTACGGCGAAAGTGCAGGCATTTACGCCCGTAACATTCAACTTTTTACTCATAATTTGCATCCGGAAGCAGATTTCCATGCTTCCTACGGCAATTCGTATTTCGTACGCATCTGCTATTTTATAACTTTTAAATTAACTTCCGCAGGACTGCGCGCCATGTTTCTTTTTTAGAATATCCCCCCCCCCGCTTCTCCACCAGAGCCACCGCCGCCACCTCGGTCTCCCTATTATTTCGCCCAAGGAATGGTAATTGCACGATTTCGTGCAATTTCGCGAGCAGACGAACAAGTTACGGGATATCGAATTAATGTTTCTGCAGTGTGCAATAATTCGCGCCAGTCGTTATCATTCTTTCGGGCCAATTTTCGAATTCGCCGCGCTGAAAACTTTATGACTCGGCATGTCCGTTACCTATGAACTTCTTTTGACGTACGCATCTTTGCACGGCAGTAATGCTTAACTTTGCGCGGACAACCGCATGCTCAAAAGATATAACATTTATTTGCATTAACGTTTAAGCGCCGTTCGTTTCGTTTACGACTGATTTCGGAATCATGAACTTGATTTTGAATTAGAAATGTATCAACAAAATGTAAAGTTCGTGTATGTAAAATGTTACTTAATTTTAACAATAATAACAAGTCTGACGGAACACAAAATCAAACATGTATGTAGACTCATATTTACAGCGACTCAATGTTATATTGATTAGATAATCACTGTAAAATCAAGTGTCTCATTCTGAGACATTTTTGGTGATAGAGACACTAAAAGTGTCTCATTTGCGATGAAATGAAACTTTTTTGGTATCTCAAACGTAAAAAATGTCTCAAAATGAGACACTTGGATTAGTAGTGATGTAAGTATACGAATGTTTACTATGTTGATATAAAATCAATATCAATTGTATCGATATTAAATAGATCTATGCACTGAGGACTTAATATTAAATCAATATTAAATCAATATAGTATTAATATTCAATTGTTATTAAATTAATAAATCAATTCAACGTCTTCTTGTTTGCGAAATATTTTACTGTGAATTAAATAAATTTGAAAGGAAATAAATTTTCATGAAGTAAAATTGCTGCTCATTTTATCAGTCGATAAGACTATCATAATACATCTTCTCATGCAGTTTATCTTCTTTCTTACTACTTGTCAAGTAATACAAAATTTTAATTCATTGCGATGAAACACTGTAAACTCTTTGCCTATAAATTTTTCAACGACACACATCGTGTTTCGTAAACTGAGCCGTCCGGAATGAGTAAGCCGAAAGTTCGCCAAAAGAATAACTGAATTTCAATTACACAAATAGAGTTCTGGTTGCATTAACGAAAAACGATCGTGCTAATTACGAATGTTAATTACTTTATTATCGTCATAATTCATCTATAGCTGAGTCGCTTGCTTTAACGAATATAGAATACATACATTAACAAGTCCGTGTTGACATAATGTTTCACGGTACATCTCTAAAGGAATATTGTAAACATAGCAGCGCCGTTGTGCTAATGAATGATGCTCGTTATTGCCTATACCGAGAACGGGAATCGTCAGTCGCGATATTGCACTCCAAACATTTCCATTAATTAGTATCAGTGATCACGTAGACAAAGACACGAGTTATTAGCGAAATTAAAAAAAGGTCTCGGTGACATTCGCGATGCACATTTTCGACTAAATGCATCGGCATTGACAAAATCTTGCAACGGCCGGTCAATTCTGTCCAACTTGAACAGATCTATTTAATTAGCTTTCCACCGACAACTAATCGCAATCAAATATTTGACGATCATAATTCACAAACGCCCATCACTAAGGAATCGCGAAGCGCAAAACTTAAAGTCACGTTACAAATTTAGAGAAGGAGAAAAGTTAAAATATTTGACGGTAAAGTTAATTATCTGTTGATTATTACATATTAAAATGTAAATTACGTTCTTTGAATACAATAAATTTTGGATTTGTTATTTAAGCAATCTTTTTTTTTTAATGTAGTTGAAAAAATCCGCAAATTCTTGCATATTCGCAAGTTAAATTTTAGTCCAACTCTAAACGTAAATATGTCGGATAAGAGAGCGAATTTCATTCAAACGTAGTATTAAATTAAGCAAACTTATATATCTGAAGAAGATCGACTTGAAAAATGACTTTTTCTAACGGCGAAGTTTGGCGATTTCTCAGGATCAATCTGGTCAGCACTAATGAAGCAACGGAACACGTAAATGAAATAAGTAGTCGGATTGATCTGCCGAAAGCTGACGGAGAAATTCGAGTTAATAAAGTTTATTGGTTTTTAGGTGAACCTGGTATTTCATGAATTAAAATTATATGTTTTATTTACTCACTTGCAAAACACGAAATTTTTAAAGAAAAAACAAATTAAGTTTTTGGGCTGAATTTATATCAAACAGACAGTGAAACATTATAGAAGTGAATCAAATTATAAAAGAATATGTTTGAAAACAAAATTTGTATTTTAGATTATTAATTATAGTTAAAATTGGATACGTATGTGTATTGCATAAAGCATTACATTGTAAACTATGAAATAACATGAACCTGTTGCCGAGAAAAGATATTAATAACAAATTAAAATAACTATAATAATAATGTCATCAATTTGCATATCAGCTATTATTTATTAAAATTAAATATAGGTTTATACTTCAACTCAAATATTCATACACTTTCAAGCGAAAGTGTAAACTCAGAATTACTGGCGTAACATATTTACTCATTTTGAAGGTCGATTAAGACCACTCTTTTACGGTGAAACTTATGGAGTGTAAATGACGCGGCGTTAAAAGCAATGTAAAGGTGTTTCATTTCGGAGTTAAAGTGTAAAAAATTACACCTGCAGTCCAATTTTCACGTATATTTAAATTTGCCATTTGTAATTCCCTTCTACTTTTTATTTTTCTTTCTAATCGTCGTAAAACTTTCGATTAATTTTTATATTTATATCGAATCGCTTCACTCAAAATGTTTTAATCCATCAACATTATCACAAACAATTATCGGATAAAAAAAATTACTTCTGCGAACGCAACGCGAATACTGACACTGGCTCATTAATTACACCCACAAAACTAAACCTAAATCTAAACCCACACGTGCTAACCTTCATCAGAAGATGCGAACAGCCAATTGCCACCCCTAAACCGACGCTCGGCCGATGACAAAGGGCTCGGGTTAGTTTTATAATCATGTCGCATTAAATTAAGCGGCAGTTCGGGACGAGCCATCGAGCCATCGCTAAGAAACTATATATAACCAGCACCATCCACTTGAAGAACGACTTTTGGAATCGACTTTTCTGGCGAAGCGAAGAAGTTTGGCAATTTCCTGGAGCTAATCTGGTGGTCGGTCAGCATTGAGATGCTGCCGGGGTTAGAAGCCGGGTGGCGCAATGCCGGGTAAAAAGGTTGAAGGGATCGGGGTGGGGGTGCGGCGACGAGGCGGCGGGGGAGGGGCCGCGCCATGAAACGCAACCAAGGGAGTAGAAAGACGAACTAACCCGCCGACCACGAACGCCGAGTGGTCCCATGAATTATACAAGCGAAGCGCCCGCTATCGGAAAGAATAAGTGGAGGAACAGAGAAGGCGAGACTGAACGAGGCGAAAGCGGAATGCGTGCCAAGGGAGTCGGTGTGTTTGTGCGCGCGATCGCCCGGCCAACTCGGGAGCATCTGCCGGCGAAAGAACGCGATTATGTGCCCGGCATGGCCAAAACACTTATTGCGCGAACAACGAGACAGGTCAAGAATGATTTACGAGCCTGTCCTCTGGACGGACACTTTTCTCTATGATTCGTCTGTAGATTGCCACCGAATGGAACCCGCGAGCCGTCTGCCAAAGGATTTAACGTCGAAGGAAATCGATGACGAATGAACCCGAGTTGACTGTTAAACAGCGGATTTCGTTCGTTTGGTATTAAGCAGGGCGTCCGTTGAAAGACATTTTGACGTTTCTTTGGGTATTATAACACTGAACGGTGATTAAGCGGAGACGATGAGGATCGTAAAAATTCGCGGGTATCAACTTTCTTGGACATTTGTTTTACTGCTAAACTAAAGAGACAAATATTTTCCGCGTCTTTAATCTTCGAGTACTTTTGAAACAAGGGTTTCGCAAATAACTTTATCCAACGTTTGATTTGACGACGAAAAATTCATTTATACAGTTTCTAGCGAATATTCCTCTAAGTTAAGAATCACAAAAGAGTAAGATGAGTTATGAGTCAGATTTTCATGCAATAGGATATTCCATAGACAAAGCTCGCTGAAAGATATGTTCACATTTGTTTCGTGAGATCCAGGATTTTACCTTCTACTAATGCCGATAAAAGCACGAAGCGCTGAGTCATTCGGAACATTTCTGGTGGTGAAATTCTTCATCAGTAGACACCGCGTGATAAATAAATGTATCTTTCATAGTCTATTTACATAAATCTTACATAAAGATAAATGTTCGGTTTAATCGTCGGATAAGATTGAGTAAGAAATTACTGTAAAACATAGCAAACCATTTTTATTGGGTCAATATGAATGAACAATACAAAGTAATTGATAAGACAAAAGTCTTGTAATTAATTCATAATTTCGTCATTAAACGATTACAGTTTCTTTATTTCTCTTATGATACAAAATTTTTTTTTTTCAACTTTATATTCTAACGTAAAGATTTTTTCTAAGAATGGTCGTATGTGCAAACTTATTATTTTCATATTTTGATCTCGAAAATGTCTTTAAAATTCCTCAACTTCATAATACAATACCAATAATGCCGTTTTTTCGTGCTGAATGTTTAAATTTAATGAAAGCCAATCAGAACAATCGAAAACCTTTTGTTTCGACCCTCTATACGCCGTAAATACGTCAACACGGTCGATAAAAAGTAAGAGCGAATATCAGATAAAGCCACGATTATCTTTTCACTCCTGTTTCTTTTTCTTCGTGAAACGTTTACGTTTGTGTGCTTCGGTCTATCAGAGTTACGCATTTCAGAAGCGCTTCTGTACTCTCGTCATGTACGATACTTAATACTTCGAAAATCACTTCATCACGTTCTTTTTCCCCTTAACACAGTCAATAAGGGAATCTTCATTTATCGCATTTCATTTCGAGGCGAACGAAACTTTTGATATTATTGAGTAAACTGATACGAAAAAGCTTTGCGCATAAACCTTTCATATCAAAAAGTTAAAATCGCTAAAAATTAACGCGAATCATAAAATTCGTTGATCGGCTTTTATGATACCGTTTCTTTAAGTTTAACCGTAGGTTGGGATGACCGTAATAGGAAATCGTTTTTAAAAGAGCTGCAGCCGTGTCTGCGAGTATGAAAATGCGAGTTGTGGACAAGCAGTTATAGATGCAGAATACGAAGCCAATAACAAGGCGACTCGTTTTTGCGACATTATTTGTTATTTTTTTTGTCCGCTTTTCATTAATCATTTCACAACATTTATAAAGTTGATTGATTGAAAGACAAGTAATTTTGTAGATACGTAAAAAGGAATTAATGGATTTTAAACGTTTGAAACGTTTGAAAATTTTTTGTAGAAAAATTTATTCAAGTATTTTTTCATTTTCATATAAAGAGGAAATTTCGCGTCGGTGTACTATTACTTTTCGATCAACTGTTACCACGTTCCAGTTATATGTACTGCGGTGAATTCCGGAAAATAAAATCGCTTTTATATTAACAAAATAAATTCGCTAAGTTTCAATGATGTCATTTTTCATCATCAAAACAATTCATGAAACAGCTCTGACAATCTAGCAATCAAGCAGCAGTCAGCGTGACAGAACTAGAATAAGCCTGCCGCAAAACGTCAACTAATGAACTCAAAGTCCTCGCTTCTTTGCAATCCAACGATTAACATGCATGTATTATACACTCGGCACGAAAGTGACAGAACTTGGAGGCGTTCCAAACGACAGTTCAACCAAAGTTGGATCGCTGAGATACTTTACCTAATTTGAATATCGCCAAAGTTAATTAAACAGTCAGACACTGATGTGCGGGAAAAATGGCCGTCGATGGACCACCCGACGGACCGTTTGCAAATTTTATTACATTCCATTACGATCAGACTTGATGCACAATGTAATGTGCTTTAATATGAAAAAAGCAATTCTTCTTAGGTCTAATTGCCGGAATTCCACATAGAAAATCATGTGTTACAACAATATTTTCATAAAAGCTTAACAACAAAATAAAAAAATCTAAGGACAAATATTTATCGTATTCAAAATAAAATAAAATTTCACTTACATCCAGCAACTATGATATCTATTCGAAAAATGTCCATACAATTTTACCTCATCTTCTGTATTCAAATAGTTCTTTAAAAATCTCAGCAAGAAATCTTAAATGACCAACATTTAATGTTTTTGCTCATAATCGTTGCTAGTAAAAATAAAGAACGAGATATGAGGTCTGTTCGAGCACAGACACAAGCACTAATGAGCACATTTTATAAGATTATAAATTCTTCCCCCATTTTTGTTAAACCGAAGCCGGAAATCTTGATACCAGTTGATTCGATTATTCGATCATTCGAATTATTGTTCCCGAAGACAAAGCGACTCGGGGTGGTGGGGGTAGTGACAGGGAGTGGGGATTCGCTGAATTAGCGAATAAGCCACGGGTCGATCGCACGAGTCGAGCGAAGCGAGCGGATTAATTGTCACAGATTTAATGAAGCCGGACCGCAAAAGACGAATTGGATAAGCTAAGCCAACAACTCGGATTATAATCATAAGGTGGCGTCGAATCGAAGCAACTCAACAATGCAGACAATTATCTCCGCGCGCGTATAACTTCCGCTCGCGAATCCACGTGGAATTACCACTCAGCCAGAACCCACGGTAATCTGATTTGTATGGTCGAGGGAATTTGTTTGCGAGTTAACTCGCTAGGTATCTGGTTTCCACGCACAGGGATTTCGTCTGCATCACTTCGTGCCCAATCAAACCAAGACTGGATGCCATATGATGCGCGCGCGGTGAAAAAAGGGACGGAAAACAAGGAGCCCCGGCGAAAGGGAAGGATATTCGATGCTCGACTCGTTAACTTCTGTTTCAGAGAGACGACGGATGCTTTTTCGCAAACTTGCCGAGGTTGACGCTTTTAAATTTCGTCCCGGAATAATAAGGGACCACCTTACGATATTTCGGAAGAGGTAAAATGATTTACAAAATTGAATAATAGTACGCTGAAAATGAAAAAGGAAAGAGACGTTGAAAGCAAGACGTACTTCTTAACTTTTTCTCAAAACAGAAATCAGGACAACGGTAATGAAACTTTTTGCAAAGCACAAACGCGGCAAATATCTAAAAATACCATTGATCTCATTCTTTTTTCTCTTCTCGGCGTGTCTCGTGAATAAAACAAGGAAAAAGTCAATCGTAAAGCAAACCGAGTACACCGCCAATTTTCGAACCATTGATATTATACAGCGCTGTCGGTAAAAATTCAATAAATTCCCAGTAATACTTCGACCTGGATTGCCAAAATCAATAATACATGGCGTTGCGCTAATTACGACGCGAATGATTTCGCAAATAAACAAGCGAAGAAAGCGGTAGAAGCCGCAGAGCGCGAAGATGGAATATTGATGATCGACGGGGGAAGAAAGGGAATCGAATAAATCGGCTCAGCGAGCATTACCCAGCCAATCAGGGCGGTTGCATACATTGTTGCCTCGAACAGAAGACAGCGTCATTCCGTTTTAATGCGTCTATTTCCTTCGACCGGCGCTGTCTAATTCCGGGCGGAATAAGAATAAGAGTCTGAAAAAAGCCGACCGCGGTGAAATAAAAATGGAAATTTATCTTTTTCGTCGGGAAAAGTGGATCGACGATTTCCGCGGCGTATTTGGCTTGCGAAAGTCAATCCGCGTGGCAAGCTGAGATTTCCGGCCGATTAATCGCAAGCGGGAGAAGTCGTCTGCCAGGATCCAATCATCAATCAGCGCTTCCGCGCTAAACGCTCGGGACAACGGCTTTTAATATCTTCCACCCCCCCCCCCCCGCAACCGGGCCGACGAGGCGCGCGGAGGAAATAAAAGTTGGCGCGATAAATCAAAAGTGAAAAGTCGCGGCACTGGGCGTCTTTATCCGATCTTATCTGCCCATCTAATCTACGGAGCGTCTCGAAATAGCCGTTTCTTCATTGCGTCAAAACGGCTTTCCCGCGGTGAAAATGTGCTCCACTTAAACCACGGGGACTATTCGGCTTATTTACGCGGATCGTCGGTGAAGAGGCGTGAAGATTCTTTTGATCGATGGAGTTAATTTCGCAAAATTATAAAGGTTTTAATATATTCGAATGGAGAATTCTGAATACGAAATAAGAGTACAATTTATTGTACGATTTAATACATTGAAAATATGGTGCTTTTATCGTAATGTTTCTGAATCATACAAATGCACTATCGTATTCGGATGCTTTAATACGTTTGAAAAGGAAATTAAAAGGTATAAATAAATTTGTTTCTTTGAGAGCGTATATTTTTGTGAAAATTTGACCACGGACGATAAAAATTATGGAAAACATAAAGAACCAACACTTTCTGAAGTTTTCATTTTGGAACGAGCAATATATATTTTCGAATGTTATCGTAACTTTAAAAATTCAAGCGCCGTTGAAAGTGAATAAGAAAAAGAATTGCAAGTGTTTGTTTTTTGCACGCGACGCAATTGCGCATTTCGGCTCTTTCTGACAAACTGCATAACACCGTTCTTTTAGCTATGGTTTCGTCGTATATTCGATTCACAGTCGAGTGGTTTATTCTGTGGAAAACGGCAGTAGTCCGTATTTTTGAAACGTTGGCTTCAACAACTTAAGTAAACAACCTAACCTTACGTGACTTTTCATGTTATTCATAAGGTTTGTGTTTTAACTTTTTCAGTGTAACAAGCTAAAAATTTTGCGAAGTTCACCGAAAATTTTAGATTATATTAAAACTTCCTTGAACTACGTATATGTTATAATACTCGAATATGTGATTTAAAATTTTCGTCTAAGTTGAGTTTTTGTAAAAAACAAAGTTGCGTAGAAGAATTATACGAATAATTTACAATAATATTCAATACAATTTTTTCAATAATTTATTATGCAAATAAATAAAATCGTAAATACCATTCCTATTCATCATTTGGAATTTGGCTTTTATTTAAATTTATGACTACATATTTTCATCGCCAGACGCGATACGAAAATTGATCGTCGAAATAACGATGTTTACATCGTGTCATGTGTAATGTATATCATACATTAATTAACCGCCGTCATTTGGTGTCAAACGTCTTTGTAACGAGTTCGCAAGTAAATGTGTGTAAACGTCATCCACAACTCAGCAACAATATTAAACTATGAACTGTAATCCAGAGTTCGAACAAAGACATAATATTTCGACCAATCAAGCAACTTATATTGCTGACACTGGTCGAACTTATCTATGTAGTTGGATTTACAAAATCACATTTTTGTATATATAATAATAAGTAGATCTTGACAACAAGAATTATAGTAATTTTAATAACAACTTTAATAATGTCAAGTAAATATATTGCTGTTGTTATTGTCAATGGTAAAAAAAATTGTAATGGTAATAACAGTAAGTATACTTTTTAGTAATCTTACGAGTAAATGTATTAAAACATAATGAATGATCCAAAACCACCTGCGTGCATTTGAAATAGTATTTGCCTCTTACTCATTAAAACCCACAAATCCGTTCTTTCCAATATCTTGGCCGAGGCTTCATATTGGCATTCAGGAAACATCTAAAATTGTCATTCATCTTACGAAACATTAATAGATTCCATTCTCAGATACAATTTAAAAAGAGTAAACTAAGAATACGGAATTAAATTTTCAGACTTTCTTAAAATAATTTGCGCCTTGCGCACCATGAAAGCGTAATGAAATTTTTATCAAACCACCCCAACAATAATATTAAATATCTCCGCGTTGAATTCCTTAAATAGTAATAACTCGGTTCGCTTCACGTTCATTAAATAACAAGCTGAACTCAAAAGAAAATAATTCTTCAAGAGCTAATGAAAAATTGTTTATTCCGCGCAACGAGTTTTCTTTAATCTTTCTCTCGTTATAATTTGCGAAATAATAAATTTCCGATGTTGAACTTGTTGGCAGAAAACATGACATGTTTCTGTAGGTATGAATACAATTTGATTAGCGTTGATTAACCTACAAATGACTATATTTTTAATTTTTTATTATACACAGATAATGATCATTTTACCAACGTTGGGTTAATTAATAACTAACAATGACTTTATTTAAAATATATATTTAAGTAATTGTTAATTATTAATTAGCCCAACACTGCATTTTACTATTTTCTTTTTTCAGTTGGGTGTGTCAAAAATAAATGATCATTCAAAGATTAAAAACAATTGATTTTGCACAATCTGAACATTACTTTTTCGAAATATGATCATCTTTTCTTTATACCTGTAAAGTAATGCAAATATAAATTCATTCCCTCGATTCTGACAACCTCATTTCATAGTTTAATAAATAATAATTTGATCTCCAACAACATGTTTTCTCGAATGTAAAAAAGATGTAAGGGACACTTCATTCTCCCCATTTCTTCACTTCAAATTTCCTTTACATTAGTTTATCGCAACTTCCCTTTATCGAAACCTCGAATGCTGCAACGAAATACGATCATCTTTACAATTCCTTTTCTTTTTTCGCGTGCAGCGGCCAAACTGCACAAGTCAACGGCATAAAAAATACAACGCCAGGCCATTCCAAATAAGTATCTCGTAATGTCGCCGACCGGTGCATAATCGCTGGGTCGTATAAAGCGAGAACGAATAATGAGATTATGTATAATTATTCAAGCACGTTTGTGGATAAAGTCGGCCAAGTGATGCCGGCGCTACGTTCGCGTTCGGGTAAAATATGATGTGGAGTTTGACCGGGCGTCTGGTTGGCTCGGGGCTAATACGTACGGAACAAAGTTAGTAACAGGTGGCGCGATCCATAATAGCCGTGCGGCGCCGGCCCCGAGTACCCCCCTCCCTCAACCGTTGTGATACTTCGAAGGCGCCCACGCGCCTCGGCCGTTGCGGCCGTGCACCGAACTTTAATTAAAAATAAAAACTTGATTCTTCCTGTGTGTTGCAGAGAAAGAATCCACCCGGCCGAGCACCAGTCCGAGCCCGACCACCACGGACTTGCCGAGAAAAGGTAAGCTCGTAAACACAACTGCCCGAGCATCTAAGAAGGTCGTAAAAGTTGCCGGCGCATCGCGTCCGCCCGACAAAATCACCGGCCACGCATTACACCTATCATTGTAATTGCTCCTTTGTAATTTCGACTCGACTTTTTTTTACTCCCCTTCAATCCGAAATTTTATCAAAGTTGGATTAAAGTTCGCCGAGAAATTGGGAACGATTTTCGTAATTGGTATTGTAAAGTCTTGATCGGTATCTGACAAGTGCGAAACTCAGTTTGTCGGAAGGATGAGGTGTAATGTGAATCGCTCAATTTGTGCGCCCGTGAGTATATGATGTTTTTGTTTGTAACATTTTACGACGAGAGAAATGTTGCAGTGAAAATTACCGTGCCGACACGGCACTATTGAAAGATAGATAACGTACCTAAAAAATCACCGTGTGATACGGTAAAATTGTTTGTTTTTTATTCAAAGTTTATTGCGCCTACAATTTACACCATGGTGCAGAATGATTTTTTTGGCATGTTCCCTGTATTTCCACAATGCTGTTCCATCACGGTAATTTTTATTGAAACATTTTTTGCACAGCATAGAATGGTGCAAATTTTTAACTTGGTATTCAATGGTTAAATCTTATTTGGTAATAAAGACAGATATAGAAGTGCGAAGCCAACAGCCGATCAAAATTGAAATAAAATATTATTTTGACCGAATTCCGGGTTAAACGAGTCACATTGAAAAAGATAAGCAGAACAAAAATTTTCTTCAAGCGTTTGGTGCTGTTTGTGACTTCCCGAATAGATATGATCCTATTTGTGATACAGTTTTTAATACATTAAAAGCATGAGATTTTTCATATAAAAAAGGGCATAAATTCTGTTAATAAGACGTTAACCTTTTCCAGGTTAATAAATTAAAAGTCGGCCACTAATAAATGTACAATGTTAAATTAATATTGTACGTTTTTAAGGTTTACAATTTTAAATATATCCTTTTTCACGAATCAAATATCACTTGTAATTATAACAAATTATTTGAATTACGTAAAATGTTAATTAAAACATTAAACGACGTTATTGAATTAATTGTTTTAACAACAGAAGTGCTTTAATTATCACGACTGCCAATATTTACTTAATTAATTTAATTTTTTATTCGTTTAATCGATTAACCCATTCAAACGTAATATCAATTTATTTTAACATTTGTATAAGATAGCGTTACAAAAGCATTATCTTCACTGTAAAATTGAATAGCTTAAACAAATAAGAGATTATGCGAGAATGTCTGTACATTTTAAATTTTGGCTTATACAATAATTAATTGCAATTGTGAAAATCTTCCTGAAATATACCAAATTAAATAATCGCATTTAATTATACCATCAATGATAAAAGAGTCGCCAATTTAAGATATTTAATTGAATTGAATTTGCCAAACAATAAACTCCTCTTTCGTATCTTAAATAAATTCTTTTAACTGAACGACGGGTGCTATAAATAGTAAATTATATATGTATACAAAAACGACATTAAATAATAATATTACATTGTTTAACCAAGCCTTTAAAAAAAAAAGCTGTTAAACCAATCAGATCAATAAATTTCCTGCTAGATTTTATACGCGTTCCCACGAAAAATCCGCTAAAACTCGTGCACTTTTTGGCGATCATATTTTACAATCAATTCAAAGCTTCTAATTAATTTTAACTCCAACAATCACCACTTAATATAGTTGATCACATCTTAATTAGAAATGACGTATCGTTGTATTTAATAAACTGTAACTCGCGCGTTCGCGCAGCTCACGCAAGTATTGCGATTAATTTTGCCTCTCCTCAAATTGGGAATCCATCCGTCCTATGAGATTATCTAGAAACTGTCGCGTTTGAGGGCAAATTTAGGCAAACTAATAGCGTTGTCTCGGAGGACCGAGCACAGTCAATAACGTTATTTCATCAACAACATTTCCCTTAATTTGGGAAGTCGATCACGTTTCTTAACATTTTTTTTAAGTCACAAGCAGTACGAAAATTGAAAAACTACGTTAATTTCATAATAATTTCATTTGTGGGTCTGATCGCGATGAAAAAAAGATAGTTTAAATATATTTTACTCGAAACAACCAAATTTACGAGCTATTTCTCCAAATAAGAGACTATTTTCGTCACTTTCCTTTTCTAAACAAAAATTGTCATTGTGTATACATATACAGGATGCGTTAGCTAAATCCAGAGAAAATTTAATTCAAATTTTATATTTTTACGTCCGTATTTAACGAATTCTATATATATATTTCGACTGGATCTGTCAAACCCGTATTATCCTTTGCAAAATAATTAATGTTAACACGGATATTTTCGTAATACAATACTTTGCCTCGTTATAAAAGAGAACATTTTCTAAATCAAGCAAAAGAAAATCAAAAAGCCGCCGAAACGAGGAAAAGTAATAATTCAATAACCATCAAATGGAGACTGGCGCGTATTGCATAAATTATTGAAATGTTGAGTTTAACGAGCGTTTATTAAAGTGACGGGTTTGTGGTGAAAATTGAAAACACGGAATGCGCTGGGAATTGCAGTTTCCATTTCACAATGTATTTACGCAAAACAGTTGTAACGGTCCCCGGTACGTCTACGGTCGATGTTTTACCGGGACGCATTGTACATTCCACGCGCGCGGAACACGCGTTTGATTTTCCACCGAGACAAATCTCACAGCGGCGGACCATTCATCGAGCTATCGCTTTCTCCGCGCCATTGTCTGACTCGATTATCTCCGACTACTGGCAGCGGCCTCGGTTAAAGCCAGCGGACCGGGCCACGCGAATTCGCAATCGTCGTCAACTTTTAACGTCAAAGTGTGACGTCGCGTCTCTTCCGCACGTGCCTACCCGTCCCAACAACCAATTCAAAAATCATTCGATCAATCTCCAGAGTACTTTACAATCAACGTCATACGTTAATGCAAACTGAAACGACATTTTCAAAAGAATTTTAATAGTTTCAATTGTAATTGAAAATGTAGATAACTTTTAATTGAATAACAGAAATAATTACTTCAATTGTAGTAAAACTACAGTTATAAATAACAATAAAATTACTTACTAAAATAGCTTTTATACATTAAGTTGGAAAGATTACCGAACAAAAAACACTGTGTTAAGAATTTTATTATATCTTGTGACAAAATTTCAAGTTTAAAGTAGTGATTGTAGAATAATGTTGTAATAATTTTTTAAGGAAACATTAAAATAATTTATTCTTAATTATAATTGATACATTAATTTATTGTACAATAAATTTTAATAAGATCTTTTATAGTATATATATAATACAGCTTCGTCGATCATGTTTTCTTTGTGTATTATATAAAGTTTATTCTTTACATGATAAACAATTTAAGCAGAATTAAAAAAAATAGATTTAATAAACTTATACTTTTGTGAAAACAAACCGAAACTCACTGATTTCATCGATAATGTTTTCCTCCGTATAATCTTGAAAATTGATATCTATATGGTAAACATTCTTCATAGCTTCAAGAAGAAAAACAAAAAGAAAAAACAACTTTAAAAAATTGATTTTGAAACAAACAACATTTATATGAAAGATAAACTGTCCATTCTTGACAAAAAGTCTGACTAATGATTGATTTACTACTTGTCGATTTATATCCAACTTAAAATATTTATACAATCAAGTATCCTTGCATTTGCCTTGAGTTGCTATAGCAAATATATTTGCGTGTACGTTTGTACACGAGTGTATGTTTATTTGTCTCTGTATAAACATATGTGTCCGCACATGTGTTTACGCGCCTACGCGAAGGTGTTAATTTGTCAGTGGACAAGCAATCGATTGGATAAATACTTCATACTCATCATGTGATCGGCATATCCATTTGTTGCACAAATAAATTCATAGCTATATCTTCTTAAAAATCAAATGTATACCCCAAAAGAACATTGCGTTTATTAAAACGTATATTAGTAGAGCGTTTAACTTTTATTTATCCCTTGAACATCTAATATACGTATATATTCGTATAATATATATAATAAATATAATGTTCTCTCAAGGTATAGATCATAAATGCAAATCAAAGCCCTTTAATGCTGCAAGATTATATCAATCTATGAGTTACCAAAAAGTAGATAATACAATTTCGAATAAATATATTTTCAAAAATACTTTCACGCATGAAAATTAAACGCAATAAATTAAATTACGTAAAATTAATACTTTCGTAAAAATATAAATTTTAAAGCTGTAAGAGTGTTCAGTATCGATCAATCGATGTTAATGAAATATTAAATCAATATAAAAATTTACTACTGATAAATCGTATTGAATTTAAAAAATTCACAAAATGAATAAATAATAAATTAAATACATCACGTTGATTTTAAAACCGCAAATTGAAAAGTAATATTTCCTACCAATAACTAATTTTGTTTGTCCTTTCTTATCAAAAACTTGAATAGGAAATTGACTTGCAGTAAGAATCCTTTTAAACAAATGATCCTTTTATAAGAGTGTATAAAAAACCATACGAAATTCAGTTTTACTAACGTAATGCATATAAAAAGAAACTAGATAAACAAAAAGAAAGAAATATGAATCACTGGCTATTGGCGTGTGCAAAAAGTATGCAAAACGTTGAATCAAATGTTCGGTTGCTTCGTTGGCTTTTCAAAACGCTGAATTTCCGTTGAAAGATTTATCGACACGAGGGGGCCATGGTTTGCGTTAATTTCGACGGAAGGACGGGCCGTCGCCTTGATTGTAAATGAAACGCGTTTTGCATAAAAGCGCCAGGAATGGCGAGGTCTTTAAAAATGCACACGCCCTTTTTTGAAGTGAACGCGTGTCCGGCGGACATGTAAATGACGCAGAAATATTAACACATATTTTTATATCGTTTCAGAATGGGATGCCGAAATGAATAATTCCGTCTACGCGGGAGGAAACCCTAGTTCCTTGTTTATTCATAACGATAAAAAGAAAGGTGAGCACGGCATCTTTCTATTACATCACCTCTTCAGCTCCAGCTTCCCTGTGTCTGCCCCCTCCCCCACCCTCGTCCCCACTCCCGCCTCTCATACCTTTTTATCCACGTCTCTGCCTTTCTTTTCCCGGAGCGCTAAATCTCATTAATAATACGCTTTGTGCTTCAAAATCATGGTAGACAAACAAAGTCTTTTGCGTAATAAATATATTATATTATGTAGTTGCGGAAATGAGTAATAAGTGTTTCTTTTATCAAATGTTGAAATGAAATTAAAATTACGCAGGATTTCATTAGTTAACATCTGGAGCTATTGATCTAATACTCGAAAAATGTTACATCTAAGACTATGTTTGATTCGCGCGTTTCTTTGATATTTTTTGATGAGTTATGTTTGTCAACATCGGGCTTATTGAAAAATCATTGAAAATGTCATTTTTTTTAAATTAAGTAAAAATACAATCTTTGTTTTTTATTACACTCACAAAAAGGATGCATTAAGTGAAGAAACATTTGCTTGGTTCAAGACAAAATGTGTCTTGATATTTTGCCAAGAATGTATTTTCTTGAGCTTAGTAAAGTTTCTTGATCTAAGATCAAATATCCAAGAAAAAATGTCTTGACGAGGTGAAATTAGGGTTTAATCGAAGAAAAAAATCGTAAAACTTAGTGATTCTTGAACGAAATTAAAGGTTTTTGTGAGTGTATTACGAATAGTAAAACTTGAATATTAGCCTTATAAAGGGAATCATATGGAAAGTTGGATGCAGAAAATATCAAACCGTATATTAAAATATTACAAGCCGAATATAATTATCAAACAGCAAAAAGAAAATATGAAAATCACATGCTCAATTGAAAGAACTGATCTCAAACAGGAGAAAATTAAGAAAGACTTGAAGCAGAAATTCACGAAGAAATATTATCTTTGCCGCCCGTTGTATCTATAAAAGTGTATTGAAGCATTTTGGAACAGACTGAGTACAAGCTAAAAGATAAAAAAAGTATGCTTTTATTTTATTTCAAAAACTTTGAACGCGTCTTCCTTGAAACTACATTTTCACCGATGAAGCACAATAACTCGAACAATCTCCGACATTTGAGTAGAATTTTCGTACCACTTTACGCGGAAATGAATTGGTTAGTATCTATGAGGCAACTGTTTTACAATTTTTTAAAATCCTAATTTATAATTAATATTGAATTAACGTTGAATTCATTTTTAATCCCAATTAATAATTAACATTTGCTAAAGTATATATTTCTAATAATCAAGTAATTACCAATTATTAATTACCCGAACACTGCTTAGGTCTCATATTTTTTCACTAATTATTAATGAGAAATTAATACAATCTATATAATAATGGTTAAAAGAAGCGTAAACAAATTACATATTAGAAAAAGGTTTTTTTCAAACATCTATTTTTTAATGATGGAAAGCGTCTGTGAAAACAATCATTTTACATTACATTCCTTTTTATAGCAAAATAATTACATGACTGTTTGAAATGAAAAACTATAGTCACTTAACTAAATGCATATATTTAATGCATTTAGTTTACACAATATTTAAATACAATTAATTGTTCCACTTGCATAAATATATAATCTAATTAGTAAACATTTATTTGTATACGCAATACATATATACGATAATGCGAACTAACGTAAATATGAAACACGAAAATTAATAATGTTGTGCAAAGGTGAGCCGAAATAAATAAATGAAGTATTTCAATTAATCTAATAATCTTTGGCGAATTGTACATGTCTACACGTGTTATCAAGTTGAGCACACATGACCTCAACGTTTATATTTAATTAAAGTGATTCTGTGGAATTTAGTTGACTTGTAACGGCTGAGCGTGTAATTTTTAGGCTATCATTTTACAACATTGTTATAACTTTTTTCAACGTACAATCAAAAAGTAATTACTTTCATAATTTTGTGTTAATAATACTCTTATTACATTTTAACACTATGGTTAAACTTTGATAAGTCAGCATAAAACATTTTCATTAATTCACTTAACTTGTGATTAAATTAATTTATTTTTGAATGAATCACTTAACTGCATTATTTCCAACATAAATTTTATATCGATCCAATATCGCCAACGTCTTCAAATTTAATATTAAAGTAATATATATCTAAAATAGATTAAATACTGAATTTATTGAATATTGAATCGTTATTGAATTGACACGTGGACATAAATACAAGAAATACTAATATATTGACTCAGTATTAATTCAACTAATTGCCGAGCTTTTATAATACACAATCGTCCATCGTTTTCCATTACGCTTCCTTCCTCACCGAGCCTCGAGTAATAAAGTTACATTTCAATTCGCCATCGCATTATCCAAACCACGAATTACTTAACCATCCAAACTCGCCGAAACAACTACCCACGTCATTATTTTATCAATCTCCTCTCCACATCACATCTTGCGGGCCACTCTTCATTAGCATTTTATCGACTAAACTACATAACGTTAAAGCCCATGTTACACCGTGCACAAGCAACGTTTCTTTTTAATAAGGTGACGTTCTTGCGAGCTCGCCTCCGGTGCAGGCAGCGTCAGTTGCGCTGGAAAATGCATGAGCCCCGCTGTCTCGGAAGCTAATTCAGAAGCGCGCCGAAATTTCGCTCGACCCAAAACCCCGGGCTTGATTCGATTGTTGATCTCGCGCGGGCCGAGCGAATGCAAAATAAAACGCCGAGCAATGCATCCATCAAGTCGACTCGGCCCGTAGGAATTGCCGACGCAAATTGCCATAACGGCGTCGAGTGAGATATTGCGGTTAAGCGAGCCGACCGGACGGGTAATTAGTTTGCCGGCTGAAATTTCAACGGGGGTGTTGCCCACCCGGAGCTTTAAGGCGATCAAGTAGCGATTCTAAGAAAGACGACGGAATGCCAAACCGACGGATGGATGGATAAAGGAAAGAGACGGCGAGTGCAGGGGGCTCTTCATAACGGCAGCAGTGGCGACGTGGAGCGAGGATGTAACATCAATATTTCATGTATGCTAACACGCTAGAACTAATAATGCTCCGTCGAGGAAGACCCAAGAATAATATCGGCCTCGTTGTGGCGCGCGAACTCCTGCACAGGCTCGACCCCACTCCAGTTCGATCCTTCTCCGTCTCGGCGCCACTGCTTTTTGCCCCGCTCATTCGCAGAACGGCCCGGCTCAAATGTCAATGATTTGTATAATTAGACTTTTGCCGCGCGTTAACAAGAATTATGCGCGGCGAGCTTGAATATATCATGGCGCACGGACTTTTCAACCGCGTTACGGCAAAGTGCCGGCGGAAGGTGGGCGGAATTTCACGGCCTCTTGAGCAATTTCAAATGCGGCGCCGAATTTATGGCGCATTGGGAGAGTAACCTTGAAGGTTGTACTGAGAGGCAAGTTTTGGTTGTTGCAAAGGTGCTGGTGTGTTTATGTAAGTAGGTAGAAGTCGCGGGATAAAGGGAGTAAAAAAAGTTGAAAGAGTATGTAGATTTTAAATTTTTGAAGGATCTTGTAGTAGGCTTTCAAAATTAATGATTTTGAATCAAAATTTTTATAGTAAAAAATTCGATATAAATGTACAAGTTTTATACTTTATTGAATTTGTTATTGAATTAAAATATTATATGTATTGTAAAATATTGTAATTTTTAATCTTGTTTTACAGTTTTTGTTTTGAGCTATTGAAAGTACTAGAGACATTAAATAAATATGTCAGTTTAAGTTATGTAAATATGTCACCAGCGTATTTATTTCGTCACAGTATACTTTCCGAATTACATTTTAATGATTAGAAGTTCTACTTGTTCTGTAATACGAATATATAAAGTCGATAAATTAATATTTAATGCTGACCTTTACAATTCATGTACGCAACTTCACTGAGTCGAAAAGAGACTTTAAAAAATACATAAATTAACTTCAAATAAGTTTAAAACACGTCCGCCGCATAATTTTGCCATTAAAAGCAAAAGTCGTTTCCGTCCGAATTTCATATCAGTTAATTGCCGCGCGATCTTACTTTCGTTTAAAAAATGAAAAGCGATATTTATGAATTGTTGATTATTTGATATTAGTAAAACAGTTTGCTGAACTAATTTCTAATCCGACAATCCTTAAAGTCACATGAAAAACCGATATAACATCAACGACGTTAAATTTCCGCTGAAATGCACGCCTCAGATGATCACGTTGACGAAACAGACAAAAAAATTAAAAATTGTGAATTTGATTTGAGTGGCATGTAATAATTGTATACGTTAATATGATTATTTGAAATAAAAACTACAAATTTATTCATTTAACATTAAATTAATATCTAAAAACCAACGGAAAATCAGTATATATATAAATTGATTCAATACTGGATCAACATACAACCTCATTTTTCTATCAATAATAAATTCGTATATTGATCTTTCTTTGATGATATGCTTATATGTAATATAATGACATTTTATAATATCATCACATAATATAACTTGATTTTTATTTGTGTTAAACCAGTATTCCGTAAAACATATGATGATTTAAAGATAAATACACTTTTCGCGACGCGAGATTCTGCATACCTTATGCCACAAATTTTGTTCTATGACAATAAAGTCAAAGTCGTCTCTCCAGTTTTCGTCTCCTCTGCCTCCGTTTCGCTATCTCGTCCCAGTCTGTCTTTATCTCCCCAGTGAAAGCGTGACTTAAGACAAAGGTCCTTCAATGAGACCGTAAGTCTAGGAGTTAGCAGAACGGCTTGTGCTCCTAAGGTCGGAAAACAACGGTTGAGGTTTGTAATTGGCGCAACATCTGCGGTCCGCACGATGGTATTAATGTTTGCTCCCTTTTCTTTGTTATTATTGAAGAAAGTACGTGCATACAACTCGCACACAAACTGTAAATGTATATTACGGTCACGGATGAATAAACTTTTATCAATGATTTATCGGTCATACGAAAAGAGGAAATTGTTGAATAATGTTCGTTGATTTTCATTTCGAGGGAACGTTTCGTTGAAAGCTGAGTAAAACATATGATCGAAATGGTATGCAAAAAGTTGGCAAAAATATCGATTTCATAGCAAAAGATAAACGTTAATTTATAAATGCAAATTATATACACAATGTTTAGGTTGTATATATATTATATACATTTCATGTAAATATAAGTTTAAAGATGATCATTTATTTATAAGTAATTACAAATTAATTGTAGATTTATATACATATTATATATATATACATACATATAAATTATGTGTGCGTTACGTATACAATTAATTTATGCAAATATGCATGTGATTCATGAATACACCAATTATATATAGAATTACGTATACAATTGATACTCATGAATTATATGTACAAAAAATATGTACAAAAATAAAATGCATCCAATTTAAAGGAGCAGTTGTCTGAATTTCACATGGTTCTTCTCGGTGTAGTTATTGTCACAGGCAATTTTTCTTCCAGCACAGTAAAATTACCTCGCAGCCATCAAAGTTAACGCAATTTACAAATTGTTGTCGCTGGCCTAATTGTTATGCTTTATCCACTAGAAATTAGACGTCTGAGCGTCGCTATTATTTAGACAAGCATAAACACGTGAGCATTTGTATATCTCACCTAGCAACGCAAACCCCACAACAGTTTAGCCACGGCAATACGCCACGCTATCGCGAAATTTATACACGCCTGGCGTGGATAAGAGCATAGGTCACGTCCCTGCACATTTAGGTGTACAATTACTATTGCTCTGTTGAGCTATTACTCGATCACAACAAAGTCGGGAAACCTCGGTCAAAGGAAAAAGTCGTCAAGTTTGTGGGTAGGTAAGGTGGCCAGATTTGTCGGGCATTAATTGAGTTAATTACGGATTGGCATTCACCTGATGAATCCCTAAAACTGATCCGTACGCCAGATCGTGCTTTTCATGTCAACCAGCCTTTCGGTCTCAATTACGATTTTTAATTAACGGTCAGTTTGATGGGTTTCATAATATATTTGATCATCTATAAACCACATTCAACTCTCCATTAGGACTAATGTAAATAGAACGACCGGTCGACCTATTATCACTGTAAATGCAAATTCCCTAACTAAATTTCAGTTTTCCGACTACCATAATTTGTACGTGTTTGTGTATAAAAATATATGTGTGCATATTTATATGATGGTTTGGAAACGCAATGAAGGTTGGAAACTTGTGTGTGCATAATTTCATGATAATGTAGCTTGATTTGTTTAATTAATAGAAAAAAATAGTAGTATGTTATACAACAAGGGTGAAAAGTGGACGATTTCAGACGACCGGTGACCAACGGTTAGTGATAACCAGCTTCCCGTCCTAATCGTACTGATGCAAAGAAAATGTTCGTATCTATTTAGTGACGAAAAAAGCTGATCCTTTTTGCTTCAGAGCGAAAAACTACAATTTTCTGCTTTAGGACAGAAAACCCTCAGGGCAAAAAGTCGCAGCGTAGTAAAATGAGCTTTTGAATCCCAAGGCAGAAAAGAGCTACTTCCCACCCGCCGAACAGATCTAAAAACAATACTTTCCTTATACTGTTTGCAAAAAAAATACTTTCCACCAGTAAACATTTGTATCATTACTAAAGGAACACGCATTTATTACACGTTTTTAAAGTTTCCAACGTTTATTAGTAAACGAAAATAAAAGCTAGCATACTTTTTTTCATTCAAATAATACTATTTTTTTATTAAATAATTTTACAAGAAAAAGCTAAAATATTTCAATGTCTGAGAATATAATTTTTTCATTTTTCATTACATATTATGTTACTAAATTATATATAGTTAATTTTCGTTTTTTAATAAACGTTGGAAACTTCAACTCCATATCTATTACCGTTGAAAACAATCGACCAGTCATTTTAATTTAAGATTAAAAAATATAACACAAGTCAGGTCTAGCAAACTAATAATCGGCTTAATAACCCCATTCTCTCGGTATATTCATCTTGGTAGACAACACCGACTCAGGCTGCCTTTATTGTAAAAGCGAAAATTAATCACACGAAAGATACGAGCATCAGCCGGATCTGTTGGCGTAAATTAAACAGCTCCTCGTTCGTGCTCGCGGATGTGTCAGAAGGTGTCGATAGGTCTATATGAAGACACGCAAAGGGGCCGGGGCCGGGTGGCGGGAGGCACTTTACATTGACATCTCACGGCCGACGATGCCGAACTGTTACTCCTGGTGTTTAGCCAAAATTTGCATATGTCAGTTTTGGCCTGTGTACGCGCCCCGTTATAGCCGGCAGCTTCGGGCAACATCGTCTCAGAAGCAGCCGAACGCGCGAGCCTCGGCGAAATCTGCTTGCGAAATTAGATGTAAATTGTCTTAAGACAATTGCATGTACGCACGGAAAGAAAATTACCGGCAACAAAGCACTGCAAACGTTTTGTTTCCCGCTTCCATTTGCATCGCGGCCCTTGTTTGCCCGAACAATTGTCAGTTAAATCGAAATTAATATTTATGCCGCGGCTGACTGAGCGCGCTTTTTCGTTCAACTCACCGATCCCGCTAACTTTGCCCGACTTCATTCGCTAGTCAATGTAATTAAAGGGGAAGTTGTTGCTGCCAATTTCGCGAAGGCGCGCGCACGCGCCCCTGTACCTTTGCCTTCGATTAACTTTTCATCGTGCACTCCCTCGCCCCAACTTTTTGCTACTTGTTTCTACACGTATCACATAATTCCATTTAAACTTCAAACTCGCTTAACTGATAGATATGCGGTCTTCTTTTTCGTCGACGAAATTTCCGAGTTTGTGAAATTATCGACGACCGGGTCCGTCGTTTTTTTAATCCTTCTTTTTTGCGTGGAAAAAGAAAAATTTTTTCTTTTAACATTTATTTGTGATGAATTATTTTAACAAATAGACATCCTAAGGACTGCTTCTTTTTAACAATTCATTGAATAAATTTATAAATTTCGTATACCAGTGCAATCGAAATCAATTCAATATTAAACATCGATATTGAATCGCTTTTGATACTATCAATCACAAATTAATGTCAATGAATCACATATTTATCTATTGATTCAATACTAAATTAATAAATAAATGAATTCTTGCAAATATTAAATCAGTGTCATATTCGAAGACCTAAAATTGTCCGTAAATATATATTATAAAACCTCAAAATAAATGAAGCTTCTTTTTAACATTTCCACATCACGGACTACAATTGAAGCGTATAAAGTTTAACCTCGGATTGTATCGTTAATCTGTCAAAGTGTTCCCTGGAAATCTAGCAACTCTAACAAATATTCACATCTTTCTGCATGTCATTATTAAATGTAGAAATAACTCCGGCTCACTTGAGCTGTTAGTTAAATAGAGCACAAAGCTCTCTCCCGGGAAATTTCAATCGTCACTTTTGCTTGCTTTATGACTCGGTGCCATCGAACAAACTTCATGCCTTGTCGCAGTTTATCTCTTTCAGCGATTCATTTATCGTTACCTCGCTGCGGGAAGTGTCAATGAAAAAGGGGAGCAAAGGTGAAACAAAAAAGAAGCATTTATGCACGTACTTTAAACTGTACTGAGGGAATAGACATTAAGAATGTTCGCCGGGAAAATGCATGGTTTTAGTTATTTTTTCGCAACAAATTTTTTTGTGATCAACTTTCTTTTTTATAATAATTCCAGTTTTCTGATAGGACTTAATAACGATCAATAATCAGAAATCAAAGAATAATCGATCATCGCCGTAACATTTTCGTCGCAATCTCCCAAGAACAAATATATTCGGCCATAAATACGGCGTATTTGTGAACTTTATTCAAATGTTTCATCTAAATATGCACCGAGCCGCGAGCCCCGGCTTTTATTTTGCATCGAAAATATTCGGCCAGGATTACATCGCCGGTAAATATATTTCGCGACATCGACGATGCCCCGCTGTCGTTCGCCGGAAGAGCTTCGTAAATTTCGATCCGAAAAACTGCGTCTCTGCGAGCCTTCTGCCCCCCTCGCCTCCCCGGTTCCCCAAGCTGCCCACCCCGCACCTTGATAATAGAATTGTGTTTACTTCAAGTTTGCATACTAGTTACTCGTCTCGCGCCAGCAACACCGGGCGTAAACATTATCAACGAAGAATTGCTCGTCGCACGTCCCTTTGTCCCGTCTTTCGGCGAACAGTAGCGCGCACTAATTCATAATTTACAAGCTTATCACGCGCCGTGAATAAGAAAGAATACGGCGACGGATTTCACCCGAGCAACTTTCGATCGGATGTATACAGCCCGACCGTGTCATATATTATTTATCGCGGGAGGTTTCTGAAATTTATGAACCAACTTTCCGATGACTGTTCATTGAAAAAATCGTTACATATTAAGCTGCCGAAATGATGTGCGGGAAATTCGTCAATGTACAAGTTTTTCTTGGATCAAATATTGAATTCAAACACGCAAAGAATAATGTTCCGTTGTATACATTTTAATTGGGGTTGCGATAACAAACCCGAAACATACGCCCTTTTCGAGACATAATTTATTTATGTTTATCGTCGATTCTGTTTGATTATTTAATTATATCATTCAGATTGAAGTAATAACAATTGAAATGAATTATTTAATTATATTTGAAAAAGGATGAGATATGAATAATCGACGATCTCGCTATTTCTTCATTTATTTATGTGCCAAATAATTTAACAGTTGATCGGGTTTTAATGCTTGATAATAATTAATTCTAGTTTTGTTGATCTACTTTCGACGAGATATTAAATCGCTTAATTTACTTTTGTATTTCAGAAACAAAATATCAATCAAACCTGAACGAAATCGATAAATCGGAGCAAAAGTCGCACGAGTTAAATAGGAAAGGAAAATGGACGCCTGATAAAGGTATGTTGTTGATAGAATTCTACGATTAGTGATTAAAATAAAGCTATAATAACTTTGTTCGATCATTCGTGGAGACATTTCACAAAAAATCTATGTTCAGTTTATTAAAAATATGTTGAAGTTGTGTACAATTGAAAAGTTCAATGTATTACAACAAAAGCCGTAAATATAAGAACCGTATATTGAAACTATGACATCTAGTTGCATTCTTTTATTTCGATAATTTTTTGTCACTACAATGGAAATTAATAAAAATTGAATTTTCGTATAACATTAAAATCCACACGCGTCAGCCGGCCTTGCAAACTTTCAGCCTGTCGCTCATTTTACTCCAATTTCAATCCGTAATGTCCCAAGAAAAAGACCAGACAGAAAATGAGACGACGACGAATTCGGAAAATGATAAATCTCCGTCATACCGTTCGACAGTTTCTTACACGCTTTTCGTCTGTGCCGCGCTCTTTTCCGACGTATAAAACAGCCCGTATGGCTGACTTTTGAATTTGCCAGTAGCGCGGGGCTTCCAATTAAAGTGATTTTTATTCCGCGTCGAGTGAGGCCAGTCGCGCTGCACGCGTTCATTAATCATCTGTTCATTCGATGGAAACTGAATAGTTCTTATGGAGGGAGGAACTTCGAGGGGGGGGGGGGGGGGGGTACTACAAGTTGGCTGGGCGGAATCCGGGGGAAATGAGGAAGCCGGGGAAAGTAAAAAAAACGACCACGTGGGGGGCGGAAAGGGGCTAAGGAACATGTTCCCCTGCCGTGCGCACACCCTCAGCAGATTCTCCGTGCTCCTCACCTCTCTCCCCGCCACCCATACTCGCGCGGTCTCTCCCGACTGGTCTCCCGCTCTCCATACACA